>JANHGL010017566.1:9678-34794 GCA_024611195.1 Ceyx melanurus | reverse complement strand
ATTAATGAGGTCCCCCCTCAGTCTCCTCTTCTCCAGGCTAAAGAGCCCCAGCTCTCTCAGCCTCTCCTCATAAGGGACATGCTCCACTCCCCTAATCATCTTGGTGGCCCTGCATTGGACTCTCTCCAGCAAATCTCTATCTTTTCTCAACTGGGGTGTCCGAAACTGGACACAGTACTCGAGGTGGGATCTCACCAGTGCAGAGTAGAGGCGGAGGAGAACCTCTCTTGACCTACTGGACACACTTCTCCTAATGCATCCCAGGATGCCATTGGCCTTCCTGGCCAATGCAAGGGCGCATTGTTGTTTCATGGTCATCCCCCTGTCCACGAGGACCCCCAGGTCTCTTTCTCCAGAGCTGCTCTCTGGTACATCAGCCCCCAGCCTGTACTGATACATGGAGTTGTTGTGCCCCAGATGCAGCACCTTACACTTATAGCTCTAGTCACATCGATAATGTAGACAAGACTTGACACCAGCATATAGTAAAGGAGAAGAGTAGGAGAAAAGAGCTATGTCAGGACAGAGAGAAAATAGTCTTTAAATATTACTAAATAGATGATAGATTCTGAGCTTCCTCAGATGGTGGATGTACAAAGACCACTTTTGCTTTTAAGGAAGTGCATCCTTTTCATATAGCTGAATAGAAGGAGAGTTGCATATCAAATATTTTTTCATGCTGAATCCAAAAGATTAGGCAGAAACATTCTTCCCCTTAAGAAAATTAATTGAATGAAAAATAAAGTCCATTCTCAATATGCAAAGAAGAATCTTCTACACATGGCTAGTTCATACTGTGAGTAGACCTGTGTTTGTCTTCCTGGAATGACTGAGTGAAAGGAAAAAGGAGCAAATTATCCAAAATTAGTTTGTCCAGTTGCTGCTGCATTTTAGCCAGGACCAGGAGATGGTCCTTCCTTTAGAGCCCTGGTGCTAAATCTAGTCATATGCTGGTCATGGTGTTTCATTTAAAGCACAAAATTCCTGAAAAAAGGTACAGAAAAGATTATTAGATAGGTGCTAATGACCTGACTGCTTGTCCAGATCAGAGCCTGGATTCATTATTCTTATTTTGAATAATTTAATTCTACTGCAGCCTGGGAAGTCAGATTATAACTTCTTTATAAATTCTCCTGTTTGCCTTAGACCCATCTTTTAACAGAAAATATTCATTAAATAGTAAGAGATACTACATCATGCACAGGGGAAAGGAGGACTTAGTAAATGGGGTCTTCAGGAACATCTTGTACCGTGTCTCTGGAATATGCTAAATTGAACCAAAATATGATTTTTCTTTACACTGCTTGTTTAATATAAAGATATTTAATTTAAAATAATTTTTGTCATTTTGTTTTGAATTTTTGAGTAAACAGCATTCTAATTTAATTTTCTGTAAATCTTTCAGAACACTTTCATGAGAAAAAATGTCCTTGCTTGATTGAATTAGTTTAATTCAAAATTATGTAAATTGCCAATTCTAATAATAATTTAAATCAGTAAGTGGGGATTCTTGATTTAAAAAATCTATTATAACCTTGTTTTGAATTGTTAATTATTTTACCAAAGATAGCTTAGTCCTTATTAAAAGATAAGCATAAAACCATCTTGATTTGGGAATTAATAGATCTTTAGAATAAATTTGCTATTTTTCTGCTAACCAAGACAATATTTGTATACATATACCACATGAGTGTGGATACAGACACATATAGATATACCTATATAAATATATTTTTGTAGGGTTTTGTATGTGTCAATAAGTAGTAACATAGCTTGGCATATTTTTATTCTGATCTTTATGTCTCACATTTTCCCTACATAAGATGATTAATGATACATTTTCTTTCTACTAGGTGATTAATGTTTTATGTGCAATTTGTGTCATTATATTTAAATGTGAATAAAATTAAATTAAATGCACAGAAACACTTTAATGATTCATTTAATAGAACTACCTTCAGTGTGGTAGATCTATCAGAGAAAAAAGTTAATGAAAAATGTTTCATATTCAAAACATTATTTAATAAACAAATGAAATACTACCATTAGTTATCAAATCTTGTTATTTCTTGTCATCTTGCCATTTAAGATTTTAAAACTACTAAATCTTACCTGCTCTGATTGTATCTTTAGTCCTAAACCAGAGGAAGAAGTTAAACTCTTCTAATTTTTCTATCTGTATTTTGAAAGACATAGTTATAGAATTGGTACCTGACTAAATTAATCTTTTTTCTTTCTTTCTTTCTTTGGAAAATTAATATTTGAAACTGGAAAAGAGAGTCCAAATGTTAAAAATAGCTGTATAGCGTTTCAAGTAAGAACTTGTTAGCTTCAACCAATCAAGCAGTTTGCATTTCTATAAAAATGTAAGCAGTAAACAATTTAAATGAATTTAAATAATATTAGTTTAGGCTTCAGTACAGATAAACATTATTTCAAATGGCTTATTTTAAGGGAAAACACATTTCTCTGATGAAGAACTGGCTTACAAAATAGATTAAAAACAATTTAAAATAAAAATTAAAATGAAAAGCATTGATGTAATTGAAGGAGAACAGATCCACAGGTCACCCAAAACACCTTTTCAAGGGGAAAAAATACATTAATAAAACAAAACCCCTGCTGAGTGACACTAGACAGCAAATGTTCCAGGTCTGATTATTTTAATGTAACCTCTTTTTTAGGACAACCTGACATTTATTTGATTCTGAAAATAAATATGATAGATGAATATTTTTTCTTTAATCTTGATACAGCAGAGGGGGGAATTATGTTTTGTTGGTGTGAAGGCAGCTTCCACTTCCATGTGTATTGATATCTCTAACTGGTAGAGTGGAGCGGTGCAGGAAGGGAACACCCTGATCTTCCTGCAGCCCCTGCCTCCAGCAAAGGTCAGTCAAGCCAGGAGGATCTGAACAAACTTGGTTCACCAGCTGGGTGACTGGTTTGACAGGACAAGCACTATGATGAATCTGGTGTCCAGATTGGTTTTGAGTCCACTAGCAAGCAGGGAAACAGCTGCAAAATTCAGTGCAGTTGGCTTCTTGCCATGACTTATTCAGGTTAGGAGCTGATGTCCTCCTGGAGCCCTGTGCTTACTTCACCTTTGCTTCAGCTGGATGCCATCATTCTTTATTTGAAGGCTCCCTGCTTGCTGTAGGACTCTTGGGTTAGTTTTTGGTGGCAGCTTGCTTGAGTCCTGCTGGCATGGAGAGAAGACAGCAAGTGCATGTCTGTCTGTGCAAAACGTGTACAGAGAGATTGGCAACAGCATAAAGAAAAACTCGAGAAAATTTCCTTCAGACTTTGGCTTTTTGAAGTATATTCAAGTGGGAATGTTACCTGGAACATTTTTAATCCTGATGGATGTGCTGGGTGTGTGTCTGTTGTACAAATGTCCCTCTTATTGATGTAAATGTGGTATCAACAAGTGGCAGCAATTTGCAGACATTTGCAGGTCACATCTGCATTCTTTCTGGTGCTGAGGTAGCACTCTTGGAGCAGATGATCAGCAGGACATTTCACAATGTCCTTCCCACTCAACATATTGCAGGCAAATAATGGCCTTTGAGCATGTTCTTTTGAGTAGGATGTAAGGAGTTTGTGTTTTGGGTATTACCTTACAAAGATGATCTTATTCTTGAAGGAAATGGGATTCCTGTTACCCAGGTACCAGAAACTATTCTATTGCAATAGAAATCTTATATTTTGCTTTTCAAACTCAGAATGGTCTCACAATGTCTTTCAGATTTGGAGGTCTTATTTGTTATTAAGTATAAGAGAAGATAAATATTGAGGAGGGGAAAAAGCTACATAGTAAAATGAGTGTTTTCTTGACAGGACAGTCTCCTATCTCAAGGATTGTTGTTCTCCAAACCAAAATAGGAGTGCAGTCAAAAGTATTCATCAGCAGTAGAAGAAATTACCCTGGGGATGTTTATATGAGAAATCAGGGCGTTTTTTTTATATCCAGGAAAATATCTTTAAGATATAACTTTTATTAGTACAGATGAAGTTCAGTTTCACAGCTTGAACCTTATTATATGCTTATTTTGGGGCCCAAAATAATGAGTTTCTGACTGACATCAAAGATATTGGTAAACATAAAGTTACCTCAAGAAAGGTAAAGAGAACTGATTTAACATGTAATAATCTAATAGTTTTATTCTAATTTCATCAAAAGTGAATAAACCTAAGTACAAGAAAAAAAGTAATGGTCTGGATTTCTAGCTGCTTACTTTGCTCTAGTTATCAGGCAGTTCGAAATGATGCAGTCGGAACGATGCCTGTACTTAATAGTAGGTGGGACAATAGAACCTTGCATCATGCCTGAAAAAATGAAAATCTGCTTTATAGAACTTCACTGTAGCCTTGACCAAAGGAGTGATCCTTTTGTCTGTAGTCTCCAAGGAAGGCAGAGTACAGCTTGCTTATGCTTTCAGGCTCACAGAAATCCAAGGTCTGTTTGTTAGCTAGTTTCTTCTGGCTCTAAGTAATATTTTACCTTTCTCAAAGCCCAATTTAAAGTTCTCTATTTTGGCACAGAAATGTTTTAGGTGATGTTGACTATCTCTGGAGAGCTGCTGATGAATACCTGCTCACTCCCCTATCCCTCTGTTTACTTTTAAAATTCTGGCAAATGTAACTCCTTGCTGTAGCTCTGAGCAGAGCAATTGCAATCTTCTTTGATTTTCTTTTCTGCACTTTATTTTCTAATCTAATGGCTGGCTGAATGACATATGGATCTTTCCAGGTTTTAATCCTGCCTAGCAGACTTGGAAAAAGTCTGTGCATTTCAGTAGTAATCTACTAAAGAAATCTATTGTAGATAAAACAATTATGCCCTTCATTTATTCTTTTTTTTCCCTTGAGCTGACATGCAGTTCTTTCCAACTCTATAAAGGTGTTTTATTGCACTTACTAAAAATGTCAAGGATACTAAACAGCAATGCATAATTTACAATAGACTTTGTAGGCAATAGAGTCCTTACAGCCACAGCTTCCTGAGAATATATTTATTGCTATTTTACTACCTGCTGCACTATCCAGGCTCAACTTCCAATGTATTTGGTTAAAAAAAACCAGAAAGGAAAGAGATACAAGGACTGCTTTTAGAAACAAGTGGGTGATTCCTGGACATTTGCCAGTTTACCTGAGATAAATGGATATTATTAACTTTGTTGACCACATTGAAGTGCTTTATTTATGCAGAAATGCAGTCAGGAAAACATTAAGCCAAAGAAACGTGCTTAAATTAAAGTGTTGGGCTGCTGAGAAAAAGAAGTAATCTCATTCCAGCAAGATTAGTGTGACCTTGGTTAATGGTTAAAAAGCAATGTGAAAGTTTTAATGGCTGGGTTCTTCCCTAGGGTTGGTGCTGGTTAGTAATGAAGTGCAGGGTTCAGATGTACGATAATGTTATAATCATGATGACATGATAATATGTTGATGTCAACTTGACTGAAGTGATCTACGTAGGCACTAACTATGATGTTTTAATGTATTAACCAAGGAGGTTAAGCAGTTCTTAGGAAAAGAATACAAGGGCAGGTAAAATAGCTTACAAGCTGTGTTTGAGGGGTAAGGGTAAGGATTTTTGGGCAATGTTTTTAAGTACCTGTGCCACACACGCACTGCTAGGCTTTTCTAAAAGAAAGCTAACACTGCAATTTCAGTCAGAAATAAAATTTTCTGTGTCTGTATTGATTTCTGCTTAAGCAGCATGCACAGGTTTGTCATAATTTTATTGTGTTTGTTCAGAAATGAAGCTAACAGAAGCAACAAGTGTTAATTTGGCCTCATTTAATTTTAATTTACTCTGACAGTCAATACCTCACACTCAGTTTAATAGCCCTTTATTTACCACAGGAAATGTCTTAGATGCTGAGAAAGGAGTCAGCTTTAGCAGAGGAATATTGAGGAAATGTGTTCACATTAGTGACTGCTTGGGCTCCTGGTGGCCCCTAGCAAGTCAGCACACAGCTCTTTCACCGTGGCTTGTAGTCCAGGCACAATCTCTTGAGTTTAGATGCCTTTTCGGAAACAGGGTGACAAAGACCTATTTTGTTTTACAATCCTCATAGTTATCAGATCAGGGTATGGTGGCACAGCACCTGGCTGGATAGATCAATGCTCCTTACTGGTGTCATCTTGCCATAGGAACTGAGGAGCAGCCAGCCAAGGAATGAAGTCCCTTACCACACTATTCTCATTAGCTTTGCTTGAATAACGCATAACTACACTAGGAACCACTTGAATGCATGATGAGAAGCACTTTGGTAAGTGCTTGTGTGATTGAAGCCCTTGACTGGAAATGGCAAAGAAAGAAAACTATATAATGTTAATATCCTGGAACCTTGAACATAAGATCTTCTTCTATAACAAGTTCTGCATGGTAAAAATATGCAAGGTAATCAAAGTAAGCTGAGCATTACCTTTCATCTTTTTCTCACTTTATATCTCTAGCTAGGCACATTAAGGTGTGGCTATCAATAGTCACAGGGGGCCTGAATCCACTTGAAGAACAGTGAATTTTTTAAAGTGATCAGTCTAAATGGATCTCACCAGTGCTTCTGAAGACTGCCTTAACTGACACACTCAGTTCAAAGCCAACTGCTTTTTTACTTGAGGCTCCAACAAATACTTGGTTGACTGAGAATAAAATCCTTCATAAACTGTATCTGTGTAGACCTGCAATATGGTGTTGTCTTTGCTAGTAACGGGAGAATAACTTTGTGCTGAATTTGCAAGGCTGCAGGACTGGAGCATGTCAGTTTTGCTTCATCTGAACTGTTCATGACCCGTGTGAGCTTTATTTCTCTTGCTGTAGCCATAGCAGCGATTTTTGTAATTGATCAGGTGTCTATGGCTAATTGGTTTTACTTTTGTTTGTCTTTCTATTCTACCTCCATGGTTTTATGAGTCTAACATAATGATGTATAGAGAAATGGTAGGAGAGCAGAGAAGTGGAGACACAGGACATGGCATAGAAAATACAGGCAGGGGATGATAAGAGATGCAGCACAGGCTGGTACTGGAGACCTAATGGCTATAAACAAGTCACTCATGGTCAGTTAAATGTAATTTGTACTTGGAGCTTATTTAACTTAGTTTTAGGGGTAGCAAAGAGAACAATGAAGAAGTATTTCACACATATAAAAGGCATGATATGATCGTATCAGTGATAGTAAATTTAGATTAGACATAGAGCTGCAGCTATATTAAGAAAGACCATGGTCTAAGAGCATGTTAATAAATATAAAATGGATCCAAAAGAGAGGAGGAGGAAACCATCAATATGGAGATCATGTTTCTCCCAGTCAAGGAATCCAGATGCTCATAGCTTGCCATAACACTTCATTACCAACTCTGGAATGAAACTACCAATACTGTGACTCAGAAGAGCAGGGTAAGAGTGAGCAAAACACCAGGAAAAGGTGTAGAAATTAAGATAATAGAATCACAGAACCATAGAATGGTTTGGGTTGGAAGGCACCTTAAAGATCATCTAGTTCCAAGCCCCCTGCCATGAACAGGGACACCTCCCACTAAAGCATGTTGCTCAGACCCCTGTCCAACCTGGCCTTGAACAGATCCAGAGAGGGGGCATATATGTGTAGCAATTTAAGCTATGTTGATATGATTATTATGCATAGAAGTATTTTTTTTCTTCTGTAATAATTAGATCTGGACTAATAATGATTAGACAGTTACAATTTCAACTATACCAACAGTAGATTCTTGTCTATGTATATATCAGGTAAGCTTCTTTTTTGCTCATAAGCAAGATTTTAAGCATAGAAAACACAACAGGTCTTAGGATCATTAGAAGAAAAAATAGCTGTACTTTTATGAAGTATAGCTGAAACAAAGGAGTCACACAATGCTCATTAAATTCAAGCTAGAAAAGAGAAGTAGAAGAATGACATATTTGGGAGTCCCTTTTATTTATTATTTTTCAGGGGTGGAACTTCCTATGCCCCCACATTTCTTAATAAGATGATACGTAATTGATACTGTGATGGTTTAACACATGATTGTATGCTAGTTGATTTTTGGTTATTGTCCCTGTTCCTCTGCTTCGTTTGTGATTAATATAAAGAAATGAAGTTTTGCATTTCTTCAAAGTGTAAGATGTGAAATTATCTATTTATCTTGCTTTTGCCATGCACACAAGATGTACCAAAGCTCACCTGATAAGCAGTGTCTCACTATGAAATGTGAGATTCATGTTTTTCTACCCAAATTCTTGTAGTCTAGTAACCAGAAATGCCATGCAGGTGCTTGAGATATGTGAATTCCTACACAAAAGTAAACTATTTGTATTCTAACATACCTACTTACCTGGTTCAACTCTAGATGCAAATCCAGGCAGTGCTGTGGAAATAATGACAAGTTCAGGCCTTCAATTATGAAGTTAAAACAATTTACTAACAGCTCCTAGAATCCTATCAGACATCTAACATGCTTGTCTTTCCTCAAAAGGTATTTTTCATTTCACAAGGAGAAGCAACAGATTTCTTTCCCTAAAACCTGCTGGATTCTTTTGTGAAAAGGCTCCCATGTCTCCAAAGGAGGTAGAGTAGTGAAGCTAGTATTATTAGTTCATAGGATATCTTTCACTTCATTCACATTAATTTTATTACACATATTCATTAGTTAATCAGTCTTCACAATGGGTCATGGAAAGGGGAAAACTCTTAGGCTCTGATTGTATGGCAAGTTCTATGTAGATTCGGAATCAGAACATGGTATACCTAAGCATCTCTTGCCTATAGCCAGTAGACATTAGTTCAGATGCAGGACTCAGGACTGCGACCAGGATGTATGCAAAATTGAAATACCCACATTGAAAGTTCTGATAAAAGCACTTGACTAAATCCCCTGGGATATATTAACTCACTAATCACAGCCCTATTTGATTTCAAGGTATTTTAAATTCAGATAATATTGCCCATGCCAGACCCATTTCTGCCTCTGCAGCTGGATAATTAATTCCATGATAACCTGATAGGAAACTAAATATCACCCAGAAAAGTTCTTCTGGAAGCACACTGGGACAGGTGAATTAAATGAACTCCAAAATACATGTGAAATGTTTTCCTATTTTCCTTCTTTTAAAGTGCAACTGCCAAGGATAGCACACCCTACATGTTTTACTAGGTAGCCGAAGGCTTAGACACTATATCAAAGGATTATTAGTCAGTGCATTCTTCATGTGTGTATTCACATGGAGGATGAAAAAAATCTTGGTTAGCATCCCAGTTACTCTGTTGCCATCATCTTCTGTCCACCTTTATCCACCTTCTCTCCTCATGGTGCATACTCTAAATGCTCAAGCAGGAGGACAGTCATACAGCAGTCACCTACTGGAAAAAAGAACCACCTGGCTAATTTTTAGAAGCAATGACTGTAGGTACCAAGAAAGACAGAGGGCTGGGACAAGACTCCTTCTTATCCTCAGCATTGTCTTCTCACAAGCAATGATCAGCAATTTGAATAGTAGGAGTGACTTCTCTGAGGCATATAAACTAGACTCAATGATATTTTCTGGAGTGCATAAAGCCACTGTGGGTTCTGTAGTATCCTGTAGGAATCTAAGTTGTGTTTCAGGTGCAGCTCCTCAAACAGGACTCTCAGCTGCATTGTACATGGATATGCAACTGTTATTTTCACCTCTGAGAAAAGACAAAAAGTCCAGAATTTCAGAGCATTCTGCTATCAGTGTTGAGTGAGGTGTTTTTATGGATGGTTTTTATGGTTCAAAGACAGTTATTTTATTCCCTCTAAAGTGTATGACATACATACAAAAGGGAATATCAGTATTCCAGTAGCCTTGCTGACATTAAAATCTCTCCAGTCTTCTGCCCCCCTTCTGCCTAATACAGAAAGTATTTGATGTAACTAGTTTCACATGGTTATTAGCAGGTTGTTGTAGCAAGTGTGTAACTAAAAAAAAAGTCCCACAACCTGTAGGGAGGTTGTTCTTTATTCTTTAAAAAAGCATTGTTCCTTTCAGGAAAAATCAGCTTCAATTTTGTGATAGCATGATAAAAGATTCATGACTTTTTGCTGTTGGGTTCCAAATGTGAACATGTATGTGTTAGTACTCTTGCCACCAGAGTCTCTGTGTGTCAATAAATTCAAAGTCTGAAGCCTCCCTGTTGAAAGGTATCACTTTGGATGTCAATAATCCATTATGTCCTTATATCTTGTTTCACACCCTTTTTTCTCCTAAATCAAGTAAGGCAGTTGGATTTCCAAAGGCTGTTAACTTTACTGGCAGTGACACCCCCCTGGAGATATGTGCTTCTTCAGTACCTATTCTCTTTACGAAGGCTTCCCAGATCATGCTTCATTGATCAGGCAATTATTTGATTGCTGCATACTTACCTGAAACAATGAGTTGGCTGTTTCTGTCCCCTATGAGTTACTAACCCCTCATATTTTTAAACTCAGTAAAACTCAGAAATCTGCTATTCATTTGTAGTTTGATGTAAACAGGCACCCTTTAGTGCATAAAGCATCTTGTTGTATGTCTTTGTTTTCCTACTCAAAGGAAAGTGTAGCCTTGCTTCTAACATCACAGAAAGCTGACAGATGGAGGGCAGTAAGTTGCTGAGTTTCTCTATTTTAAGTAATGCAAAAATCAAGTGGCCCTTAAATGGGGTCTGGAACTGAAGGCTAATTCAATTGTGTTGTGGTGCTGTGAATAGACATGTTTCATCTTCCCTACTGTTATGAGATAAAAGCACCTTGTTTCTTCTGATGCTGTGAGAAGTTATTTCCCCTATAGAAGCTATTGTGTAAAAGAAAAACTTTGAGAATCCTAGGATGAAAGAAATAGAATATAAAAAGATGTCTGACTGCAACTAACTAGGATAATTGCATATTCAACCTTTGCTCTGTAAATCAGAGTAAACACAAAAGCTGGTAGGTTTCAAGCACAGAACTGAGAGAGCTTGTATCTGGGGTGTGTGCATTCTGGTGACCAGCCAGTCAGGTTAACACATTGTGCTTTCTGTTCTCTAGAGTTTCAGTGCAAATTTAAAATAACAGGAACTAGAAGATAATGTTTGCAGTAATTTAAAAAAAAATAATGAAGGGAAAGTTTATTAAAGAATACTACAGACAGATTTTCAGGAGTCTGTTCCAGCCAGTGGGAATCCTTTCATAGTCTTCTGAGGGTTTTTGTTTGGACTGCTCATGAACTGGAAAGAGAGTAAACAATAATATTCAGATCTGTGGTGGAGGTTGCTTAGACACACAAAGAGAGGGAATTAATTTCACAGTGAAGTCAGAGAAGTGTTAAATTTCTGTTAGATCCATCGTGAGAAGTAGCTGCATACTCAAGCTCGTGGAAATGTCCATGCACATGTACTGTGCTGATACTGGCACAAATCTGTAGCTGTAGGTAGAGCCAAAACCAGGATTCATCCGTTTGCGGTTTTTGAGTTTGTTTTTTGGTTTTTTTTTTGTTTGGTTGGTTTTTTTTTGGTTAGGTTTTTTTTGTTGTTTTTTTTTTTTTTTGTGTGTTTTTTTGTTTGTTTGTTTTTTATGATAAGTTCTAAATTGGAAATGTAAACAGCAAGCAAATTTGGTTTGATGAGATGTTGACACAGATGCATGCTTGTCTGGCTCACTGCAGGATATGCAGAGCTGTAGGACTGTTGCACACATGAGCACAAGCATGCCCTAAATATTTGTGATAATAATAACTCACAAGATTCTAAATGTTGCTCAGCTCCAATTGTGAGTTTGTTAACCTTTACTTACCCACGTTGAAAAGATTCCTCCAAAATGTGGTAAACATTTTAGATACAGAAAGTAAACAATGAGATAGGACTTTGCTTTTGTGCTGGCTGTTGTAAGCAAGAATTCAAATAAGGTTTGGAGAACTTTTGGTGATGATGATTAAGAGTGAATCCTCAGGCTCAGAGAATTTCTGCTGCCACAAAAATAATTAAAAGGAAAAGGTGAATGAGGTGTGTCATGTCTTTTTCACAATCCACTGTAAAAGTGAAAGGAGAAACAAAGGAATAGTGCACTATAACCACGATCACTGATTGAACAGATATGTATGGCATATACTTAGGCATGCAAAAATTTTGCTTCTGGTTATGGTCGGTAAAGAAGAAAGGAAGAAATCCTCTGAGAAATCTGTGTATGAACTATCAAAGTTTTTTTTTCAAAGTTATCTTGCAGAATTACTACACGTTGGTTTTGGTTTGTTTTTTTTTTTTGTTTTGATTTAAGAAGACATTTATTGTAAGTGGTTTAATTTGTGCAAGCTTATTTTAGTAGAACACAAATTGCATATCTTTTGTGCTCTATTTATCTTTGTCTTAAATATGAAATGAAGTCACAAATGCTGTTCTTGGTCTCGTCCTTCTATTCTGCAAGAGTCAGGAAAATTAATATGAATGAGATTTTAAAGAGAGAGTCCATGGTAGTGACCTGTCAGACTTGTGTGAATATGGTTTGTATCCATTTTTATTTAAAGCAAATTATTTGTTCAAAACCCAAAGCAGCAGAGAAATAGGTCCTATGGGAGGAAAGGGCTACAGTACCATCTTTTGTGTCCCTGCAGTTAAGTCCTTGACTAATGACTGTTCTCCCCTACATGTGCATGCATAATACATGCCTCTCTGCTTTATGTCCTAGTGTTTATTCCTTGACATCCTCAGGGGCTTCATTTGCTGCCGTACGTAGCAAAACATCACCAGTGACAGCAAACTTGCCACTCTGCTTCTCCTGCCCTGCCAAAGTAGCTTAATGTGTTATTGGCATCTGACAGCTTAATCAGTCCTACCTGTCTGACCAGTCATGTCCTTCACCTGTGACAACCTAATCTGAGAGGAGCAAAACTGGTTTAAGAAATGACCCATGTCAAACCAACGTTTCAAACTATGTTTGCTATTTTCTTCCATGGATATGTTTATGTATTAACTAGAAAGTGCTATCTCTCATACTTGGTTCTGTCTATTGCTAAAATGCTTCATGTAAAGATGGAATCATTTATTGAAAGACCCACTCATCTTAAACTAGGATATTTCCAAAATTGCTTTTTGGTCATATTTTCAATGCTTCCTTCAAGCTTTCAGCAAGATGATAATATAGAAATAGCTATGTGGTGTATAAGAATATTTCTGGGCTGTCCGAATGCTAACTACATAGTACTTAGAAGATGCATATGTTTGAAAGATGTAAACCTTTTCAGAAAGAGGTGAAGTCTGGCATTTGTGAGTTCTTGGATTGTACCAGTCATCTGCTACCCTAGCTGTTACCCATACCTGAACTCTGCACAACAAGTATATTCAATGCAGTAACCATTGAGGAAGCTCATAGATCCAAATGAAAGAAATAAAAGAGGATCCTGTTTCTACATTTTGTGGACAGAAGCTATAGGTATGTCAGTTCTCTGCACTATATCTTCATGTTCTGATTGGTTTCAGATGCCTGTGAACATAAACTGCCGTGTGTCTACAGGCCTAAGGCCATTTTCCTCTAGAGTTTCTGTGTTTTTGCTCCATAGTTCTTGGCATGGTGGGCCTCCTTGGTATCCTGTGACATCCTGGTGACCCCAAAAAACTATTTTATTTTTGTTTGTTTTCCTTTCCATTAAAATGTCCAAAGTAATAGAAGTGCTATACTCCTGAGTGCAGAATGCTATTTTCATAGGATAGTACTGAAGGTGTGTGCTACACATCATGAAAGTCTGCAGGGAAGTTTGAGAGTAGGGAACTCTGCTGAAATATTATTGGAAGACTCTATGATGGGGGAACAAAAGCTGGTGCAATCTCAACTGTACTGCCAGTTGGAACTGTGCTTGCAGGGAAAGATCTTTCAGACTGCTTTTGGACTTGGTCTTGGAAAGAGAGTTAATTGTTTTGCTCAAAGTAAACAGATGGGATCCAGTATTCAATCTTGTTCCTTGGTTGTCTATTACTTATTCAGGAGTATCTGCCTGCTAAATTTAGATATTGACAGATGAGAGTCAATGAAGAACAAAGAGATAAAAAATAAAAAAAACCCAGAAACACAGAAGTTCAATGGAATAACTTTCTGTGGTCCCTGCAGAAGATGGTGGCTAAGGAGAATTCCTTCACACATCACATGTGCAAATGGTGCCTGAGGAGAAAAATCATGAGCTGCCAGAAAGACAGGCAGTAGCTGAATTGTTTGTATTTTCATCCAGAAAAACATGAGGAAGAAACCCAGTCAAGCCATGATGACACTGCTTATAGCATGCAGGAGTGCAGCCTGATCCATTTAAACAAATTATTTTGGTTTCAACCTGAGAAAAAGACTTAGTGGAAACCTGATCCAATGGAAGTGAAAGTAGTGAAGCAGGAAGGACTGAAGTGAATCTCCAAAGCTCTTCATTAAGTGAGGGGAGAAGAATGGATGTAGTTGGGTGTCACTCTGGGGAGAAAGAGAAGTTTTACATTAGGACATTGAGGCATTTAGGTCTGAAAAGGAACTGAGAATGAGATATATGGACAGATGCAATAGAAAGAATTGGTTGGTCCTGAAAGACTTTTCCCTTAGTAAGATTAAACTGTTAGAGAAGCTGAAGGTAAATGACCTCTTGGCATTTTGGTTTCTATGACCTTTTTCACAGAAATGAGCATTTACCAGCATTCTCCCAGTCTAAATGCAACAAAAATGCAATCAGCTTCTTTAGAGCTTCTTGTGCAGTCTACCTCTCCATCCTCAGGGCTACTTGGTAGAAATTGTGTTTAGTTAACTGTCTGCTGAGGCATTTTCAAATTTAGACTTCATAAGAAGGTAAAAACCTTGGAGGAACAGAGAAGTGCACAAAAGGTTAACTTCAGAACTCAGACACTGCAGATTTGCAAATGGCATTGTCATTCTTGCAGAAGCCCTGGAGAGACAAGGAAAGAGTAATTAGGGAGAAGTTCATAGTAGGTGAGGAATAATTAGGAGCTGCTGAGAAATGGCTGATGAGGATTACTTGGATAGTGCCTGGGAAAAAGAGCACTGCATCTCATATATGCATAAATGAGGTAAACCTGTGATCAGAGGTTAGAGCTTAGATATAGGATCTCTCTTTGTATCTGTCAGCATTCCTCAATTCATACACCCTTCTTTGCTCTTGAGCCCAAGTATCTTTGGTCTGATGAAGCACTGTTACCCTTCTTGTTACAGCAGTAGTTGAACCTTTTCTTCTCATATGGGGACCAGCAATGAGGTGGCAGCTAGCCTCAGATGCTAGCAGGACATTAATATTGCCTTGGTATACAGACTCTCAATTTTATCTCTACATGCTGTCCTCTGTGCTGTTTAGAGGATGGTCACTAAAAAACATCATGATGCCCTCACATGTACTCTTGAGCTGATCTGACAGTGCAGGCAGAAGAAAGATGCAACCCTAGCACTACTCTCCACATAGACATCATGCTGTGAAACAGGAGTGAATGAGGAGACTTCATCAACTAATACCTGCAGTCCTTGTGATGGTGCATAGCTATTGATTTAACATTGAAAGAATACAGCACTGAACATTGTAGGTGATCTTATAAAGCAGGACTAAATGTATCAACATTCTTACTGTGAATAAGAGTGGTTTAAATCCAACTATTGTATATTTATTCTGTCGAGCTGATAAATAGAAACTGAACGTACTAAGTCCATTTCCCACTCACAAGTTACCATAGTGAGTTATACCTGAGAAACAGGTAAGACACTATAGGCTTTTTTTCATCTTGCAAGAGGAATACTCTTTAAGCAGAGCATCAAGAAAACTCTTGATTTTCAATTAAAAAAAACCCAAAACAGTAGGAGTTATTAGATCTTCCTGCAGCTGATTTTCTGTTCATCAGTTCAAGTGATTCCTTTAAGATACTTGGATTTATATTATTACTGTTACACTTTAAAAATCCTAGAGACAAATAATGTAGTCAATCAATATAATATAAAGGCCATATGAACATGAGTGGAGAAGTAGTTCATTAGAATATGATCTCTGAACAGTATCTTTGGAGTGAAATTCTAATCTATGGAGAATCCGGACATGGTAGGTTGGCACATGGGACTAAGAGTAAAACTTCTATCCAGAATAACTACTTCTAGCTGAGGTCCCTATGGCTGCGGTAATATCTAGAGCTATTTTTACATCCTTTAAGCAGGATCTGAACCACAGTGTCAGTATAATTGAAGTAAGGAAATCCAAAGGTCAGTTTATTGCAGGGGTGAAATACCAGGGGGTTCAAGGAGTGTCACAGCTGAGGCTGAGGTTTCATAATGGCACTCTGGGGTTTTATATACTCGGTACTAGCTTTGGCCTTGTCCCAACCTGTACCTCACCTGTTAGTGGTTTGAACGCATTAGGTGTATACCTGGACAAGTCAGCTTAGTTTCCTTTCAATAGAAACATATCCTGTTCATGCTTTTGAAGATGGAGAAACAAAGCATGGTTCAGTGGGGACAGACAGAATAGTCACCTCAAAAGCACACTCCTGATCGTAGCTAAGCCTAGAGATAGACCAGATGCCACAGACTCTTTTTTGTGCCTGTGGTTCCCCTGTGTAAAAGGTCTTTTTTGCTTGTTGGCAATGAGAATGGTATACCTGATGGGGCCATCCCGCAATCATTGGTGAGACTCCACTAAGGTTCTCCATGTGTTCTCTTTTACCCTACTAGGTGGATGTGAAATTTTTCCACCTCTAAGGGCCAACTTCACCTGCCCATATCTAAAATGATATATAGAATTTATACCTCAAGAAGAATATTTTCTTTTCAATGAACTGCATGTTGTATTGACATTACAGCATTTAACACCACAACCTGGAAATGTTATCATTAAATTAGAATTATGCATCATGAAAATTCAGCTTCTTTGATTAATGTGGTATTGGTGTTTGGGCATCATAATACCTTTGCAGCAACTTGTGATGTTAGGCAATTTCATACTGTTCAATTTACATTTATTGTTATCACTAGGAAGAAAACTCTTTTTCTTCTACACAAGAATCCAAAGAAAAAAATCTGTACTAATCCATTCTTATGACAGATGATCTTTCTATTTTCATTATACTTCTATGAGATGAGCTTATTAAAATGTGAAAATAAAGCTAAGCAAATCTACCATATTGAATAAAATGTACCTATGAATTTTTACTATTGACATGGAATTTTTTTTCTCTATCAGTCTACCTTGCTTTTCAAATTAAATGTCAAGTATCATATCTCCCCAAGAGATTGGAGTTACAGCGCAAAGTTTAGATTCATCAGTTACAGGATTATATTTACCTTAATGCTTATTACATATCAAATTACTGTGCTCCAACATGAACAAATATTGGATTTTAATGTTGTTCCATTCAAAGCTTTACTGAAAGAAATTTCACTGCTTTAGTACAGCTATTTGGCAGGCCAGATAAGGTAATGTATTTTAAGGGAACATTCAAATAAAAATATATCAGTCCTCCAAGGAAATAGTATTTCTCTTTCCTAGTTATTCAGCACATTTGTTGTTAAGGTGTTGCATCTGGGCACCTGCAATCCCCATTGCAATTCCATTCACACCACCATTACAAGGTAAATAGGCACTAGATTTCTTGTTTTACCAAAGGAGTAATTGCAACACAAGGACAGGTATTCACAGTAACAACCTGGCATACCTAACTGAAATAGGAAGCTTCTCTACTTGTGCCCAGAATTAGAATGCCTGGGATCTAGTGTAAAAATATGGACTTCAGAGAGGAAAAGCCATGTGGCTAAGAGAAAGTTGTGAAGGCCCCACACAGTGAGGATGGGACAACCTTGGCCCAGAGTTAGCCAGTGTTTGGGGCAGAGGTAGATGAATCAAGAATCGTGAGAGGACATCATAATCTAGACCCCATAACCTTTGTCACCTCTTCTCTTGACCAAACTTTATCCTTGTATCCCTGTTGCTTATTCACAAGCTCCTGCTTAATTACTAAACAATTTTTGTTTCTTTGGCTTTGATTTCCCTCTTCATTCTTAGACTCATCCTGTTAAGTTTTGGCCTGAGGGTCAGATTTTATGCAATTTTTTTTTTTTTTTTTTTTTTTTTTTTTTTAAACGTGGGACAACAGAAAAAAGGTTTTTTTGCTTTCTCTATTTTTTTTTAGTCCACAGCATGGTTTGATTAAGGTCTCCTGCAAGTCAAAGTATGTGTGAGTACTGAATGAGACAGTGTTACTTGTCAAAGGTCACGTAGAACTGGTAATATATGTGATGAAACCAATGTTTGCCACCTGCTCAGACTAAGAAATCCTGATCTGTTTCAGGTTTCCTGGGCCATTTATATTGGTACAATCTCTTTTAGGGTGAGTATCTCATAGGACTTAAATTGGCCTTGCTTGATTAAATCCTGATTAATATAAAACCATTTCTAAATTTACCTTTATGTTTGCATCTGAAAAGGACTGTTTTAATCTTGTTACCTAATATTAAATTTTAAGACTTCAAGTCGTGGGGGTCATGGTTGTTTGGTAATAATGCCTTGGATAAAAATAGTGTGACATTATTCCAAAATTATTATTCTTAATGAGATGTGCAATCTCACCACATGTGTATCAAGGACACCATATTTATACGTTAACTTTATTATGAAAGTTAATGCAATTAGTGTAATGTTGCTAATGTAGTTAAAAGTTTTATCAGTAATCATATAATGTCCAATAGGATATGTATAAAGGGTTATTAATTCAGTAATTTGTTATTAGCAAGTGAAGAAGCAGCAAAGCAGTAAATCTAGCCTTGCTGCTGTAATGTCTTTATAAGCCAGCACATTTTGGTTTTCATAGCATGACTGTGTCATTCCTTACACTGACTACTGTTTGCTTCTGGATTCTGTTTAAATTATATAAAAAGGACTTGGCACCCCCTCTGAAGATTTTGGTGTTCCACAATCAATTATGTGGTGGATAATTTTCTTTCACATTTTCTCCTTCCTTTTGACAGCTTACAGCAGGTCTGACACTTATCTGATCAGGATTCCTGTCTGTGAGAGTGATCTTTAAATACCTTTAGTTCAAGGACACTGTAGACTGTCTTTTTCAACTATTATAAGGTACCAAAATAGTGAAATTTAATGAGATAGAACACCAAATTCGTTGTCTCAAAAAGCGTACTTGAGCAGTTAAGATGATGTGTCAATCACTTTGTCTTAACAGCTTGTACCATCATCATGTGACATTTCTACAGAATGGCATGAACACACTTGGTGTCAGAGGACTTATTTTTGCACCTTTGATTTAACAAGCAGTCAAAAATCATTAAAGGGCATGGACTATCTTTGCTTGATTGAGAGGACACTGCTTGTGGGGCTTTGAACAATTTAAAATATATTGATGTACTAGTTTTAAGACAACTTTTAGTTTGTTTTTTCCATCAGTAATGTTAGAATTTTGAGGAGATCATGAATGTATTTTAATACTGCTGTGTCATTTGAAGTCTGGGAGACAGGCAGTTATTTACCATGTTATGGAATAGTTATCTAGAGGCAGGAAGTTGAATCAAGTCCACTTGTGTTTCATGAGTCAACTTGACTCATGATCCATTTAAAAACCTAATTGTATGAG
Organism: Ceyx melanurus; assembly: GCA_024611195.1. Classification (NCBI taxonomy): domain Eukaryota; kingdom Metazoa; phylum Chordata; class Aves; order Coraciiformes; family Alcedinidae; genus Ceyx; species Ceyx melanurus. The sequence goes on along the minus strand of JANHGL010017566.1, from coordinate 15,220 downwards.
GTGTACCTTCAGATTTTTCATTTAAATGAGTCTTCTTCCAACACAACTGCAGGTTTTGGATGGGGGCTGGCCTGCTGTGGACTGGAGTATGATACGATAAAGCTGACTGTGCTGATGCTTTGTGTCATAAGATTACCAGTGACACTAGTGAACCTAGACCAGCAACCATGAATCTGGATTTGGGAGCTTTGCCTGAATAAGAATTGAAGGATGAGATTATAGATGCTTCTATGTGAAGGGATGCACAGACAGTTGTTTTCTGACCTCCTGATTTTCCTGTGTGCCTAGATGCATTCTGACTTGGTGCAGGAAGTGCAAAGCATGTATGAAATATATCTATTTCTTGTCTTTTATCACAGACCATTTCTACTTCAAATAAGGATGCTGAAAAGTAATTCTTAGGGTGGAGTTTTAAGGGTTGGACTTTTTTTTCTCTCCTCAGGCCTCCAGAACTGACATTTGGTTACTTTAAGGATCTGCTGTTAAAAGCAACATAGGTTTTGCTTGTTGGGATGACAGTCTGAGACAAAAAGAAAAAGGATTAGGGGAGATGATTTACTTTACACACTGCTGCATTGGGAATTTTGATGTGGCTTAAGAACATAATGTGGTTCCCAACATTTACAGACACTATGCAAGGAGATACAACTCTGAACAAAAACATCTGTGGAAGGAGCCTGACTGGAAACAGTGGAAAGCAAAATGGCAATAGCAAACAGCATAAACCAATGAGAATAAGGTTTTAAGAGCTGTGAGGCTCATAATGATATATAAGTTAGGGCAAATTCTGTCTCAATGTAAGATGGACTTTGGTTTATTTTATGAACCACTCATATAATCTGATTTCTTGGATATTAAATATCTGATCTCTTGGTTTATGGAGTTTGTGCTCTGTAAGCCAACCAGACTTCAGTCCTACCTTTTTAAAAGCTGTCACAGTTTAGGGTCAGGGCAGCCCAGACTGATAACAGATGCTCTCTTTTAACCACCCTCTCTTTCCAAAGGGGAGAGAAAAAGGAATAAGAGAGAGAGACTTAGTGATTTGAAAAGGAAACTAGAAAAATTTAATGAAAATAATAATGAAATATATACAAATATGTACAAAGCCAGCACTGAACACAACCTCCCTGATGGTAATTACGTCACCCTCACTGATGCTGTGGAGGAGCTGGATTATGGCACCGGGTTTCAGGATCAGGATCGAAGCAAGAGAGCTAGAGCAAGCAAGAGAGCCAAAGCAAGAGAGTGAGAGGAAGCGAGAGAGAGACCCTCCGGAACCTCGAGCTTTATATACTGGATATGACGTGTATGGGATGGAAGACCTCGTTGGTCAGTTTGGGGTCACCTGTCCTGTCCGCTCCTCCCCATGGGTGCGGTCTTTCACTTTTCTGCACCCCTCAGTGAGATACACAAGTTCTAGCAGTGGCCTTGGTATCCTTGGTAGTAACTCTAAACATAAGGTGTTATCACTGCTAGAAGCTGACACTGTCTGCAAAACATGCTGCTAACTTCAGAAAGCGCAGCCAGTTAGAAAACCTGAGCTGAGAAGTAAAATCACTGAACAGAATTTGCTCGGTTTTCACTCAAACCAGGACAAAAGCTTTGAATATGTGTTAGCAAGAATAGTGCCTTGGAGATTCTTAGGGATGAGGACAAAGTGGGTGCATTGGATATTAATTTTATAATATGTTAGTTTTACCACATTGTGGTGTTGCTGAAAAACTGTCAAACATCAGTTTTTGTGTTTTCTATTCTTAGTAATAATGGCAGCAATATAAGACTGAGTTTTTGCAGAGCTGTCCATTCAGAAAGATCCCAAAGCATCTATATGCTGTGTGCCTAATTAGAATCACAGAGTTGTCAGCCTTTCCAGTGAAATAGAGCCATCAGATTCTCAGATGCAACCAAAGAGAGAGTAAGAGAGAACAAGAACTACCAATGACATTTAAAATTCCTTTCAAGTAGGCATGGATAGTAAAATGCCAGCAACGGAGTTAGACAAGTTCATAACAAGCCTCATAAATGGGTTACTCTAAATGAGAATGTGGAAGTCTCAATAATAAAACTCACACACCTGTTTCTTCAAAATGAACCTTTTAATTGAATTTTCTGCTCCTGTCAGCTCCTTTTTGAATCTGTTTCCCCATCTCAGAATTGTAGCTGTGCCCCCAATCTCAATCTGAGCCATCTGTTCCACTTCTAATATTAACATCCTCTATCATATAGTGTACCATACCCAGAGGAAAAAAAAAAAAAAAAGAAAAAAAGAGATAAGTTCATTTTCTCCTGGGAAGAAACCTTATACTTCAGGAAAAGGTTCAGCCGTCACTTGAAAATGACACCTTCCCCCACGCAAACATGCACCTGCTACATTAGAATATTATTAATAATCCAGCCTTCATGTGTTTGACGAGTCAAACAAAATTAACCAAAAGATGTTAAAAGGTCTAAGGAAGATGAGAGCAAGTCAGTGTTTCTCTTCAGAATTACAGCACCCAAACTGATCTAGAGTAGAAAGTAATTACTTTTTAAATGAAGTGTTCTAATTTAATTCCTTGTATCGTGAATTACTATTAATTTCCAATTATATAACTATCTAAGTCCAGTGAAGTTTGTTGAGTTGTGTTGACTCTTCTTACTCCCAAATGAGACCTTAAAATACCCATTCCTTCTCTGTTGATATGGTCTAATAGTCTCCCTCCAACCTCTACTACAATTGGTTTAATTCCAAATTCACAGGGAGCTTGTGGGTTGGAGGAAGAGATGACCATGCTACTGCTCAATTTTGCCTGTATTGGTAGGTTTGAGCTGAGCTAGACAGATGGCAGCCCAGTGAAAACAGAATCATAATGGAAAGAAAGGAATAGGCTCAAGGTTTGGGGTTGATCCTAGTAAATTAAGGGAAGAGACTTGTAATGGGAAAGTCTTAAAATGTGATGAAAACTTGAAAACTGGTATGGGATAAAATAGAAATTAGAATTAAATGAGACAGGATCAGGAAGCATTTCAGAAATTTGAGATGACAAGTCAGATTTGTTTGGAAGAAACAGGGAACCTGCAATGAAACACACAATGTGATCCTGCCTGGCGTGATTTAATTGAAGACATATTGTGTGACCAAGGAACTCGACTATTATAAGTATGCATAAGTGATAGAATTAAGGTTCAAAAGGACATATTGACTGCTGTCAGTTTCTGAGTTCCTAAATCTATGAAATATATTTTTTTTTAACAAGTATTTATCATGTAAGAGTAATTAACAGAATTGAGTTAGTCACAAATTACCTACATATTGCATCCTTCATTCTTCTCTTCATTTTATGGTTCAATTTTAGTGTTATCTTTTTCATGACTGGCTTCACCATTTGTGAGTTCTGTGATGAACTTATCTTTAACAAACATTGAGAATAATGAGATTAAAGGAAAACACCAGTAGTATTATCAAAGAAAAATAAATGTAAAATCCTCACATTGCATTATTTCAAAGGATGGTTGTATTGAAGGAAGCAGATCTGAAAGTCACTGTTCATCAGATCCAAATAAGTTTGTTCTTTGTCTTGGTGAGAGTTCAACATTAAGTGATAGGAACTATGTAGTGGAAGTTTGGGAGTTTTGGTGCATCTGATTCAAAATACCTCTTTTGGCTCTGTTTGTCATGATTAGTCTTTTTGCCTAATCTAGATATTCTCAGTTTATGCCTCTCAGGGAGGTGCATGTTTCTGTAATCCTGCAAATCTCAAGCATCATAGTGACTTGGACATTGGATTTCCAATTTAAAAAATAAAGGTTTTGATAATCCAATTTTGATGGATTTTTGTGGAGACTAGAATAATAGAGGATCCAGAGATAAGTATCCTGCTTGGATCCCAGTACAGTTGTGCAGGGAGCTGGAAGTCCCTCACAACCATGGGCAGAGGGAACTCTCCATCCTTTTACCTTTGAGAGCTCTGGTCTGTGCCCCCCAGGAGCTCCTGGCACCATCATTAGTAATGCAGTGGCCAGAACATTGCGGGTGCCCCATGTCACTGGGGCATGACCAACACATTTGACCTAGGAGGGTTGTCTCCTGGCTATGAGGGTGACATGGCATGGACAGACTGTTCAGGATGCTGCAAGAGCCCCAGAAAGGAAAGTAGGAGAGATCTGAGGGGCTGCAAATAAAAATTTGAAATTTTTATAGTATTATTTATATACCTTATTTAGAATATTTACTTTTGGAACACAGAGTTGTCCCTGTAAACTACAAAGTCATACTGAATGCCTTTCTGTGGGAAAGTAATCAGTTACCTAGAGGGTAAGATACCTCTGGTTATTACATGTACCCCTTATTAATAAAATGGCTTCACCTACGACAGAAACTTGGGTGTTGAATAATTATTTGACCATCAAAGTGTGAGACAAAAGTAACTACAGTAGTTTTAGTGCCTTTACAAAAATTATTAAAAGGAATATAATCAGCTGTCAAAGTTGAAAAAAGACATGTGATATATTTTCACAACTAATTCCTACCCCACAAATGTTTTAGTGTCCGCAAGGCTCTGGAAATGCAATGCTGCAAGTAGCAAATTGAAATTACAAGTAATGTTAGGGACTAAACTCAAGCAACTTTAAAAGAAAGTGTGGCATGTCAGAGGAAAGTCCCCGTGAAGTGTAAAAATAACCCACTGATTATTGAACAGGAATGCCAGAATGGCAATGTTATTTGAAAAAAAAGAAGTTAACTTTAAAAACCACTTGCCTCTTCTAGGGACACTGCTGCAGTCAGTTTGGTTTGTAGCATTTTGTCTTCAGAACCTCACAAAGGATTGACTCAGGTATGAGAAATTCATGCTGCGTGTATGGCCATGAACCACAGCCTTTGGTAAGAAATAAAAATAAAAGGAGCATAACACTCAGGGATTTGGAACATGTTTTCACAAAGTTTTCCTCAGTTTCATTACAGCACCTATCAATTCTTTGGCTTTTAGACTGAAAAGATGCTCCTTCATAATTCAGTAATTACTGTCTAAAAAAAATGTCTTTAGAACATATATAAGTTTCTTAAATATTAAGTTTTTTTAAAACCATGCCTACATATTTGGAAATGCAATCAGAGTCCCAAAAAGTTAACAAAACTAATGAGACACTAGAAATGTCAGATCTGATTTAATACTAAAAATGTCAATAAGAAAAAAGTGAAAAAGAGTAAGAAAAAGTGGTATTCCTGCAGGGTGTGCCTAGTAATTTCCTATTAAAAACAGATTATTATTCGCTGCCATGTTTTTACTGCAATCATGTCTTAAGATAAACACGTTCATATTCTTGCTGTGTTTGATTGTTCATTGATTATGCGATAGAATGTCTTCTACAGAAATTGCATCTCAGCTTTAGATGACTGATTGCAGGTACCTAATATAGCAGAGATACAGGCAACAGTATGTTATATCCAAACAAAGCTATTTTATCTATTTTTTTAAAAATATTTTTTTTAGAAAATTTTATTGTTAAAACATACAGAAATAATTTTCTGCAAATTACTGCTTAGAAAGATAATCTGTTGGCT
>JANHGL010017565.1:0-39139 GCA_024611195.1 Ceyx melanurus | reverse complement strand
ATGTAAGTATATATTTCATTATATACATAAATTAATATATAATATTCAGTAATATTAAGATAACAAAACAAATGTTGAGGTGTTTCAGCATTTGAAATACCTTTGGCCTCTTGAAATGAGGGAAATAGTAGCAGAAAAAAGACCTTCCAGATGAGGTTTTCACCTCAGGTGAGACAGTATGTGTCTGGGCTTTTTACTTCTTCCTATGATTCCATGGGTTACCATGAAGAAGCTGGTTAGCATATTTAAAAACTGATCCCTGGTTTCCAGAATTATCTGGAATAGTAAAAAATACCCACCTAGTTGGATTAGCTGAAGTAGTATCACTGATAATTGTATGTAAGCTAAACATTTAGTCTGAAAACAGGCAACTGTGGGACCTAGCCACATGAGAAGTGTCCCAATGCCTGCAAAAAATGGATCAAATGTCCATGTGGCTCAGATGTTACTGGAAATCTCAATGTTGGGAACACTAATTGTGGTTTTTGTTTTTCCCATTCACGAATTGAAGTACAGTCTAAAATGAAAACATAATTTCCATGCCCCTGAGGTAGTGGGATAAATGAATGAATTCATTCAGAACTATTATAATTTCCATTGAGTTATAAAGAGAAAAGGCCAACAGAAAAGCAGCATGGCTGGGTGAAATTGCAAGTGTCTTAAAACTGATCTTAAAAAGTCACCTGGGAAGCTAATGAGGTGTGTGATGTGTTCTGTGGAGATGTGTGTTTTTCTGTGGTAGAGGTGTGTTCTCACCAGTCACATAATGGGATTTCAGTCACTGGAGTGGCACAGAAATGCTGACCTGGTGCTGACCAAGGTTATTGCTCCAGGAAGGTGTTTTCCAAGCAGGCTCGTGGCTGGTGCTTTTGATGTGACTCTCAACAGCCCTGCTGCTGCAGAGCTGGAAATTGGCACTTAAGTTCTGCTGCTGCTTTAGAAAGAAAACTTGCTGAAAGACTTCTATAACAATAGAAATATAGTAATACTTCTGGTGCTTGAACAGAATGTAGTTGTATTAAAGAGCATTTTGTCCTTGAGTTAAATGGCACTCTGCAGAATGCTCTTTGAGTTTGTAGGTATGAATTTTGGGCCAGGAGAAAGGCTATGCCTTCCCTTGTTCCCTTTTGTAATTGTTTTATGCACTTTCTGTATGCTAATGAGCAACTCTGAAAGTTTTTATTCATGCAAGCAATAGACAGTCTTTAAAGGTGGAATTCTAGATTGAAATGGACAATCTTCTTGTATTCCTGTTCACATCAAAATGATAGCCTAGCTTACTTTATCAGATCTTGTTTTCTTAGTTTGATGGAGGAAAGACTGGCATAATATATGTGACATTCAATAATATATCTGAGGACCAGTTCTCTTTTTGTCTTGGATGGCTTTACATGCGAGCCAAATAATTACATACATTTAAAGAGAAAAATATTTAGAGATGTGCCAGTGCTGGTTTGTCAGTTTGCTCAGTTGAGAAGACTGTTGAGTGTGTGCTGCTGTGGCCTAAATTCTTGGATACTAAGAAATCCAGACTTAATCTAGAGGAAACTTTTGTGATTGCTGAAGACGTTATGAGGGCACACTTGGCAGCAAGTGAAAGGGCTGAATAACAGAATACAGTTTCAACCAAATGTTGTTTCTCTCTTCTTGCCTGTTTCAGATGTCTTCTCTACCCAGGAGGGTGAAATCTGAAGCCAAAGCCCTTACATCAGAGGAACTACCTTCATTTCTTAATTCGTAAGATTACTTTTTCCTTAGGATTTTTTTTAATGTTTATGTTAAGCCTGAGGTTGAAAACAAGTTTTCATGTACAAAACTTCTCAGTAGTTATAAACCACAAATTGCCTGTGCTCTTCATGCTGACAGTGAATATAGGATGAAACTGAATTGCCAGTAGTCCAAACAGAATCAGCTCTGTACACATCCCAGTCACTTTCTTCAGGAAAGCCTGGTAAATTGTTCCAGCCACTAGCTCTGCAGAGCATGAAAGGCCTTTGTTTAGTGAGTCTGTCTGCCTTTCTCTTAATTACTCCTGTTCACTTCCTTTTGTGTCAGAAAATGCTCAGACTGGCTTGTTTATGTATTTTTTAATTCTTTTCCTCGGCAATATTGTTTACTCATTTGTTTTTCAGGAGCTCTGAATCAGAGGAGGAAGAGGAGGAGTGGCAGCCAAAAAGCAAAATTGCCAAGAGACCTCGTTTGCCAAAGAAAAATGAGGCAAAAAATAAAAAAGTTGCTGCTTCACGGGCAGGTGTGGCCAGGAAGAATGTCAAGAAGGTAGCAATAAAAGAGGAAATGGTGAGTGTCCCTAAGCAAGACATGTTAATTACTGTGGTTTGCAAGAAACATGAGCAAGCAACTCTGATTTGCTTGGCTGCCTGAGTCTGATCAGCAAATTTGAGTCCACTGTTACTGTGAATATTCAGTCTATTTGATAAATGTGGCTTTCTTATGTATTTGAGTGTCCCAGGTAAGGGCCTTCCTTTAAATTTTTGGCCAGTGATAACAGAACATTGTTTTCCTGGAGATCTCTTTCAACAACAACAAGAAGAAAATCTCTGTTCTTTCAGTAATGAAATCTAGACCCTCTAATATCTCTGGTTTCTGTGTTGCACCTTTGATACACTTTCCCATCAGCTGGGCACCACAACAAAAAGAAGGCCTGTACTTAGGTTTTCTTGCATGGTTGTTCAACTCAGTAAAGATTGCACTTTGACAATGATGAATATAAGATGCACTTCTATCAGAAATTACTTCTGTCAAAGATTAACACCAGAGGTCAGGTTATGACAGAAGCAACCCCTCTGGCTTCTGTAGGTGATCTCTGAGGATATTCAGGAAAGAAGGTGTGGCTTGGCCAAGGTTAAATAATATTTTAGCAGACCTAATCTCAGTTCCAGTTGCCATGCTGCACTTAACACCTCATTAAAAGAGTGCTTCCAGGATAATTTTATTCATCTTCTCAATCACATTTTTTCTGGATATGTTTGTAGCCTTTCCTTCATGCAAGATATATTTCGGGTGACTTGATTTCTGCCTTGATGTTTCCCTGCCAGACAGAGACATGGCTTGAAAAGGATGTCTAATAACAGGTCTTTCTAGGTTTTATTTGAAATGTTGAATAGAAAAGTTTGCAACAGTCAGTGCTTAATACAGTTTGAATGCCTTTTTGGCAGGATGTGTCCTTGCCTATTGCTGCTGCAGAAGATAACAGAATGCAACTTCTAAAACCTAAGGAAGAACATGTAGGCACTGAACCAAAAACTTTAAATCACAAGCCAGAAGTGCCTAAAAAAAAGGAAATAAATTCATTCCAAAGGAAGAATGTTAAGAGTTTAGAGAGTGATGAAAAACCTTCAACAAGTGTTCCTGTAATGGGAAAACAAGTGAAAAATGAGGAATCCCAGGACGATTTTACAGTTGATGAACCACCTCTTAAAAAGATTAAGACTGCTTCATCTCCTGAAGGAAAGCCAGCTAGAAGTCTAGGAGGCAACAAAATAAAAGAAGAATTTGAAATGAACTGGGATATTGTACAGGTAAGAGATCTTTTCCTTTTCTGAGGTACCAATGAAACAATTTCCTACATAATTAGCACTTTGAACCTTAAGGTACAATTTCAGTTGGAGTGTCAGAGAGTCATTGTGCTTTAAGTAGTCATTTAACCTCTGCTTAAATTGTCATAATACATGTATAAATATAAATGTTGGTTGGTAATTGTTAAAACTTAAACATTAACATTATTGTAATGTCAGTGACTCTGGCAGTCCTCAGTACAGAGCTTGCCTGTAACAGTTTGCACATTTCTTCTGGTTTTGTTTTTGTTTTGCTGAAATATAAATATTATTTTTTTTGGTGGATATAGTCAACTGAAACTCCTGTGGGAAGGGATGCTGAAAGATTTGGGATGTCTGTGCATAGTTTCAGACTGTAACAATTTTGTTTGTGTGGCTGGTTTTATTGTAGTGGCTCATTTGAGAGATTTACCAATTTACAGTAGCACCAGGGAGGAGTTTGTGTTCTTGGAACAACAGCAACATCAAGGGACTTCTTATCTTTGTGTTTGTAGGTTGTTAACTTGGAAGCCTTTCAGTTGAAGTCAGTTTTAGGATAGCTTCTGTTCTTGGAGGCTTGGTGTGCTTATGGAAAATGTTATTATAAACAGAATGGGAATAGATTGCACACATCGTATTGATCATTCTATGTACTGCCTGCTTAAAGGTGTAAAATTTTGATCTTGAGTCTTCTAAGATATTTCTGGAAATGCAGAATTAGACCTTTATTGCTGTTATAAAAGCAGTGATTGTGAAGGTGTTGCATTTTTAGTCTTCTGAATAAAACTTTTGAAAGGCTTTTCTATCAGTGATTTATGGAATAACTGTAAAGTACAAGCAAACCATGAGAGTTAAAATTTTACTAGCAAAGGTACTTCCCTAGTTTGTCCTTGATTCCTTATTGACTTAAAAAGTTCACTAGAAATTTTTAGCCCAAATTGTACAAAATCATGTTAAACTTTGTGAGGCTTGGTTCATCTTGAAACCTATAGTAATGTCATAGTAGTTTCCAGTTATTCATGGAATGAAGTATAATCATCTAGGGGTGCTTTTGAACTTTGAGTGAGAGGCTGTTGAAAACAGTGTCACCTCTTAAATCTTTTTGGGTTTGGTTTTTTTTTTTTTCTTCCCCTGCCAGGCCTTGTCAGAGATAACCAACGTTGAGCCATGGGTCTGTGCCAATCTGATTCGGCTGTTTGGAGAGGAGAACACGATTCCTTTCATCGCCCGCTATCGCAAAGAGCTCATCAATAACCTGGAGGCTGATGCCTTGAGGGAGATCCAGCAGACTCTGGAAGAGCTCCGGTGAGCTAGTCCAAGCAGCTGGCTGGGGGTGGGGAGCCAACCAGAAATAATCAGAAAAGAAATAATCGGCAAAGCCCATTGCAGTGGTGGCTAAAAGAGCTCTCCTTGGTTTTTGAGGGTTTCCGAGGGAACAGACTTGCCAGCTGCTCTGTTAACATAATGTCTTCCTCTGTGTACTCCCCACTATTTCCTAGCAGGACATTGTTTCCAAAGAGGGAAGGTGACCTAAGAGAGTTCTCTGAACAAATCATTTACATTGGAACAAAAACACCTTTGCTTCTTGCAGTTGCTCACAGATGATATCTTATTGAAAGTCCAGGAACTTAAAATATGGTCATCTCTACTTGATGCAGCAGAACTGTATTGATATGAATTGCAGCAGTGAAATGCTCATCAGTGTGGATTTTAATTTAGGGCCTTTTTATTTGTTTCATCTTCCAAAAATGTAAATAGGAATGATGACCAGTAGTGTTGTGTGATGATTTTTCTTAAAGCTACCCCACAATAATACAATTTTAAACTAATTGGCAAAAAAAGTGATAATTAGAAATTCTTTTGGATTATTAGACTTGGTTTGTTGAGGATTAACTTGAGATACAATCTTCAGGGGTTTCAGAGACCTTCAGCAGTGCAGTAAACAAGGTCATAATCAATAAGCAGCCTTTTTAATCCACCATGAAATGTGACTGCTAATATCAATATCTTGCATTTTAGTACTGTTGCCAAAAAGACTCATGCAATGATACAGAAGTTGAAGAAAGAAGGGAAATTATCTGGATGCCTTTTAACAGCATTATTGAATTGCAGAACTGTGGAAGAATTAGACCATGTGGTCAGTACACTAGTTTTTCTCACATCACCCTTAGTTTAAATTTAGTCTTCCTAAGTAAATAGAGCATAATGCAAAATGCATAGCATTACTGAAATATTTCCTTGCCTAAATAGCTGTGTTTTTTTGTTTGCTTTAAGTCTGCACCTTATAAATCTGGGAGTAAAGGCACCAAAGCCCAGAGGGCCAAGCAGTTGGGATTAGAACCTGCTGCACTTGCTCTTCTGCAGAATCCTATGGAACTCAATCTCTTTTCTTACATTAAACCCAATACCAAAGGTAAGTGCTCTGCTTCTGTAAGTAGCAGTGTCCTAAATTTCTGAAAATATTTCTAAAAGGGAATTATTTAAATTGCTTTTATGTTGCTGGAAGTTATGTAACTACTTTAAATTCAGCAGTTGTTTAGCAACATAGCAAGAGTTTGTTTAACGTCGTAGCTTTCCAACCTTGACTTTTTTGTAGTATTGTAAATAGAAATAATTCTGGTACACAGGAGATAGAAGTCTTGATGTTATTGTTGACATTTATATTTACTGTTAAGAGAGGGAACTTCACACCCTTACTTGTTTACTGAGGGTTCAACACTCATTGTACAAGGGGTTTATGCTCATACTCTGTACTGGTCACCCATCAAAGCACAGCTCAGTGGAAACTGGCCTTGATAATTGGGAGTGAGCAGGAGATTGTTTGTTACTGAATAACAGTAGGGGTTGGAGGAGAGGTAATCTCTGAAATCTGAGCAGGAGCTTTAACAATATGATTGTCACAGACAGCAGAACTGTTTCTTTGTGAATGCAGTTATGAGTGAATCTGTAGGGGGCAATCTCTGACAATAAAATACAAAGATTGCTGCAACCTTCTGAATGGTGCTCAAGTACTTTGCTTTCCTGCCCCAATGCTTTTGAATTTTTTTTAAAAAAGCTATGGAAACTCCTTAGTGAGGATGGCTCTTACTGTTCCCACTTCAGTCCTCCTTTTATTGAAATGTTTATAAAATGATCATTTAGCATTGAAAACTGGTTACCAAACATTCTGATGAATGCCTGCATTTTATCATGTGTCATTACTTTGTGCAGCAGTGCATTGCAACCACATAGCTGACAGTTCTGCCAGAGGCTAAAGAGACAAAATAAAATCTTCATGGTGAAAGTTCAAATAAATTATTTAGGGTGCATTCAGAAGACAATGCTATTTGTTGCAGCATAAACATTTCAGGTTTTGAAAATCAGCACACCTGTTTTCAATTTTGTGCTAAAAATAATGTTGCTTGGGTTTATATAATGGTTTTAATTTGAAAAATGCATCAGAAGTTACATACACCTATGAACTGGGTCACTTATCAACTTGGGAGCCAGTTTGACACCCTATCTAGAGCTTGAGATCAGAGTGAATTTCTGTTAAAAGGACGAACCATTTGCCACACAGAAAAGTTTTCCTCAGTGTTTTTAAACTATACTAAAAATAAACCAAAATAAAAGCAGTACAGCAATTAATGTTTCATAGTCAGGTATTTGAAAGTTAAGGAAGCAGGTTCACTGAAAGCATCATTCTTCCTTTTAGTTTGCATGGTCCAATATTTCTCTAATTAGACAAGCACGTGATGTTTTTGTGAATGGACAGAGTCAGATGCCCATGTGAGAGGTGCTTGATGAATGGGAGCTTTTTGATTATGCTTCAGCCTGTGCTATCTCATTCAGATTCTCTGCTAGATCTCTCTGCCATTAACACTTCTAGAACCTGAGTGTCTCAATTCATATTCAATATAATGCCTGGTTTATCATTTCCCTTAGGACTGTGTTCTGACATGATGTTACTTTTGCCATAAGAATCAGTAGCTTGTAGAGTTTGGATCCTTACATCTATAACTTCTAATCAGGCACTTCATCACATTTTTATTCATACTTTTTGTTCTGGCAGGAAGTTTAGCTTTCCCTTCTAAAAAAGGTCAAGATTGGGTGGTTGTTTTTTAAAGTGTGTAACTCCATAGCCCAATCAAAAGCAGTGTTCTGGATTCCATGCAAATAGTAGTTATTAGAACTATGCCATTTTAAAAATGGTGTTAATAAACATTTTTTTACGTTGGTCCATCAGCCAACAAAGTAAAAACAATGTATGCTGAAAGAGTGCTGGATCTGCAAACTCTAGGATTCTTGCTTTTCACTCTGAAGCATGTTACTGACCCTTGCTAGAAACAGCACTGGCTTTCTTGATTTAGAATACAAGCTTAGTTAAGAGAAAAATTCTAATGAATTGGAATTCTTCATTGAAACCTCTGCAAGTGAGTGGGCTAAATTGCATCGGTTTTCTTTCAGCTTGTATATATTAGTGCTTGTGCAGTTGTGTAATGTCTCATATTATTTAATATATAATTATTTACTGTTTTTCCTTCTAAGGACTTTCAACTATCCGGGAAGTAGAGGCTGGGGTACAGCATATTTTAGCTGACATCTTTGCTAAAGATAAAGATACACTGGATTTTGTCAGGAAATTGTAAGTTTCACTCTTACTTCACAAACTTTCCTGGCTACACGGTAAGATTCAGTCTCTTACCATGCAGATACATACTAACTTTTTCAGAGATCTGCTTGAATTCCTTCTCTTGGTATATTCCAGTCAGTATGTTAGTCTGTCAAGGTTTAGGATTGGGCTGGTCAGTAGATGAATGACAGATGTGTTCTATTAACTTCTCTTTTCCAATGTGGAGAGAGAGAGAATAAGGGAGAAGAGAGATTTCTGGATTGCATAACTAAAACAGCTTTAATGAAAATAATAATAAAATTAAATATGCAAATATAATACAAAGCCAATACTGAACCCAACTACCCTCAGGGCACTCCAGCCACCATCACCACCGATGCTGTGGACAGGGAATTGGACTCCAAACTGCTTATGTATTTAATAAAAGCACTAATGACTTGCTAAAAATGTCATGCTAAAATACCTTTTTAACATTTGTTTTTTTATTCAGATGTCAGCAAAAGTACATTTGTATCCAGTCAGCCTTGGCCAAAGTGTCATCCAAAAGTGGAAATGAAAAAGATATTGATAAATTCCAACTGTACCATGAGTTTTCTTGTAGTATAAAGAACATTCAGCATCATCAGGTACACCTACAAATTATTTTTTTTTCCTTTTAATTATAACCATGATAAAGGTGGCTTTGCTTTTGAATTTTTGCTTAAAACTGATTCTAAAGATACTTAATTTTGCTTTTCAGTTATCTGGGCTAGTAGGGACTTTCAAATTCTTGAAATGCAGGATTAAGGTCTTAAACTCTGTCTTAAGCTGAACAAAAGAACTGCTTATTCAGTCTGCCCATTGTCTAATTAATTCTCATTAAAGAGATATTTATGATGAGTTATGTGTCAGATATTTCAATACTGCTGTGATTTTTATTTCCAGTGTACTGCTTCCAACCAGAAAAGTCCTTTTCCTTTAGAAGGCTGATGTATTCTACATCAGAATGCTTTTTGGTCTATGATATGCTCCTATTTTCCTCTCTGCTTGCTAGTTCAAAAGTTTTTTAACTAATAAAGGATTTTCTTGTATGTTGTGAATTTAAGAAATTCATTCCAAACATGCATGGACTGATTTAAAAAAAAATTAAATCATCTCTTTGCAGAGTTGCAAATAAAGAATTCCTTAAAATACTTCACTGAAACTTATCTCCACCTGAATGTGGCAGTGATGCTGATCTGGAGAGTCTGTGTGCAGCCCTGTCTCTGCTCTGGCTTACAAGCCAGTAGAAGGGGCTGGGCTGACTAGCATGTTACCTATAGAGAGTAGGCTGTGTTCTTAGCACCAGAGCATTTGCAGCTGTGAGTAGCTTGCAGCCTGGGAGCTGGTGTGCACTAACCTGGGGTTCAGGGCTTCTGCAGGTGGCATTGCACACCTGTCCTGGGTTCTGTGCTGTGCCATTGGCACTTTGGTGTTGAGACTTGCCACAAAATAATCAGGGCCGGTGTAAAATTGAGCTGCTTGACTGAGAAAGTTAAAATACCTGAAATGAGGGAAAAAAACCCAAACCAAACACCAACTTTAGTTTAAAAAGCATGACTCCAGATTTTGCCACGGTCAGATACCTGTGGCTGTTTCCAGCTGGAACAGTTTGCTGTTGGTTCAGCCACAGTTCCTTCCTTTGGCAGCAGGGAGAACCTGACCAGGCTCTCTTCAGATGTAGTTGGGTAGCTGTATCAACACTGTCATAACTAAGGGAAAAAATCTTTCAGGAGTTTATTTGAATTTTTGACTAATTGTCAACAGTTCAGTCAGTGTTTGTGTACGCCTTAAGGTTGCTCTCCTCTATTTGGAGATGACTGACTTGGTGGGAGGAAAAGAATTAATGAATAAAGTGTAATGTTTGCGGCAAGTACTCTATTTTCAATCCTATACTTTAAAAGGAATTGGAAATTGAAGTCCTTGGCAAGATACACAAAACTTACTCAGTGAGTCTAAGTAAATCTGCAATGTACAAGAGAGCGGTGCAAAATGGATGGTGGTGTATTTTTCTGATAAACACAATAATATTTGAGTCTTGTGACCTGATCAAAATGTTGTTCCTGCTTTCTCTGGAAAATGTATGTTGCTTTTATTAACCTTT
Source organism: Ceyx melanurus (assembly GCA_024611195.1). NCBI lineage: Eukaryota > Metazoa > Chordata > Aves > Coraciiformes > Alcedinidae > Ceyx > Ceyx melanurus. The sequence goes on along the minus strand of JANHGL010017565.1, from coordinate 28,851 downwards.
CCTTTGGATTTGTTTCAGCATTCCATAACACCAGTATTTTTCCAGAACTGAAAGATTACCTTGTGTCTAGAACAGCCAGATTTTTAACCTGTTACTTAAAAATAACAAAATGCCCCCCAAAAATGACCTTTATTATGTTACAGGGAGAAGCTGACTAATTACTTTCGTGATTGAGAATTTCTTGGATGATAATTCTCTGAATGCATATCACTTAGAACAGGATAGGCAGATTGATTAAGAATAAAAATGTAAATAACATGAGAGACTGCAGTACAGCTGGTTTAAATTCAGGTGACTGACATTCTGCAGACAGAGTGCCAGGAAACAAAATGTGATGCAAATATTGACCTCCCTAAGTGTGCTGAATGATAACATTATCATTCTATTGGATACATTCTCTGTCATGAGCATCATTTTGATTTCATTTTAGCTTGACATTTAACTTTCTTCTTTAAAAAATAAGATCTGAATAAACGTCAAAGCATTTGATTTGTTAAAATATGTCTTTTTAATCTCTACATCAAAACATTTGCTTTGGCAGTCAAGGTACCAGATGCTATAATATTTCACATGCAATCTTTATTATTAGCTTTTTTGTTCAATGATATGTCAGGCCTGGTATGTCACAGGAGCAGGAAGGCTGAGGAATATAAATTGGTACTATGTCCTGGAGTCATTTTAAACCATTGTATTTAACATATGTGACATGTCTGAGTTAGCTAGTGATTGAATTAAAAGTTCATGATTGACACAGAATGCCCTGTTGTGACAGTGCTCAGGGCCTGCTACATACAGCAACATGTGTAGTCATACAGGAATGGCAGCTTTTTTTCCTTCCCTTTAAAGCACTTTGAAAGGAAAAATGAAATCTCAAAACATGTGGCTTTTGTTTGTAGCTGTGTCTAACTGTTACTCTCCTCCTAAAATCTTTTGGCCAGAGTTTTCTTAATATTAAAAGGCCTGCTTCAGGTTAACATTAAATGTTTTTGTAGTGAGATTAGACTGGTATCTACTACCAGTATCCTCCAGGATCTACTGCTTGGGTTGTGATCCTGGTTTTCAGTATAGAGCCAGAGACTCAATTCTGTTCAGAATTGAGCTCTGTGTGAAGATAGTACATGTGCAACCAGATTTAGCTTTAGATTGTGAGTATGCAGCTGTGACACAAGACTGCCAGCAATATGTGCATATGTTTTAAGGCTGGAGTGTTAACAGTAATGTAAAGAGAGTATCTACAATATTTTCTGCAATTTATAAGCTAGGCATGAGTGGCTATAAATTCATCCTCTTTCAAATTAAACTGATTATCTTTGTGTTGTAACTTCTGATGAATGATTAATTCTAATTTTGGATTGATCTAGGGAAGAAGAAGCACAGAGCCTGAAGCACAGGGCTTAAGTTTTTTGCTTTCTGATCTCCAGTTCTGATTGGAATAAATTTTTCAGTTCCTTTCTGGATTTTTAATTTGGGTTACTAAATAAGATTATTCCACCAACGAAATGTTGACTTGTATTATAAATGTGTGCAAGATAACCTGGATCTTGAGATTGAAGACTCCAGGAAAAATATTTTTTACTCCACCATATGATTGAATCTGTGTTTGAATGGTGGATGTTATCTGTACATTCTAGTACTTTGTGAACTGATTTCCTGTACCTCCATCATGATTTGCTACAGAATGTCAAGCAAGTGCGTACACAAACGTTGATAGGTTTATCTTTTGGATATTTTGTGTGTCATCTGTCTCTGCCATTTATGTTTGCACTCAGATTCTGGCCATTAACCGAGGGGAAAATCTGAAGATCCTGACAGTGAAGGTCAACATTCCTGACGGGGTGAAGAATGAATTCTGTTGGTGGTGTGTCAATGAAAGGTCTGCATGAATACATATTCTTAAGTCTCTTTTTCTACAGACAGCTGCATACTGAAGTGTGCCTCGCATGTCTCATTACATTAACAAAACAATTTAAATGAATATTAGATTAGATTAAATTAGCAAGTGGATAATTCTTATTTTGTGCTTGCAACTGCTGTAGCATTATGCTGAAAAGATCATGCCCGTGGCTGTATTTAGGGACTTCTGGCACCATTCCTCAAGCAATTGAACTTTTAAAAATGTATGCAAAGGCTGATGAAATGTGTATTTATTTTGAAATTGCAGTATGCATCACATCCAGTACCTTTACTGAAGGGAATTTGTAGAATCCAGTAGAACATACTTCCAACTTCCAAAAATAACTTTTTAATGGTTAAAGAGGAGCACGTCAGATTGTAGATCAGTAAAGTTCTTAAGTTTTCACAAATGTAAGGATTTGCATGTTGAAAAAATGTTCAGATTTAGTAGACAAATATAAATGTGGCTGCCTTCAAGCCATGATTGTCAAATACTCTGTGACCTGACTCTTGCATTTTGATCTCTGGTTCTTAGGAAGCTGGGCTCTACATTTTGGATGATTTTCTTATTTCTGATTTGCTCTCACAAGTCTCTTCTTTTAAGCCTGTAGCAAGATATTTAAGTATTGCATAATTTTGAGGGTATTCTTCAGAAGTTTAGGCTAAATATATTTTGTACAATATGTTAGTCTTTTTCTTGGAAACTGTGCCTTGTTGTCCTTTGTTGGAGAATATTTGGATCCAAACTATGCAACTTCCTTACATGAAAAAAAGACAGGTTTCTCTTCCTCAGTAGTTTGATATGTTGAACATTTTTCTAAGGATGTCTTAGACATTCGTACCTTTACATACTAAAGTTGAATAACCAAAAGGAGGAAAAAAGAGCAGATGAACTTTAAAAAGAAGTGTAAAATTGTATCCTGTGATATTACATCAGCATGTATTTCTCCCACACCAAATCCAAGAAATGGAGGTGGTAAAAACATTCCTTTTCCCTGTAGAAATGTAATACTTCTTTCAACACTGAAGCCTCTGAAATTATTAAAATGTTGTTTGGCTAGATAACAATATGGAGGACTCTAATAGTAACTTTTTTTTTTTCCAGGAAATTCTCAGTATTCATATGCACACTAAAGTTTTCATTCTAGTTTTCATACCTATAAGGGAATTTCTGTCCTCCCTTCAAGGCTTATATTCAGTAGGCAGAACACATCTGTCAGTCTTGCTTTTACTGCATCTATGACACAATTTGGAAGCACTATAAGCCACAGATAATGGAACAGCTTGTCACTGCTACACAAATGAACGTGGGCTGTAAATTGAGGTATTTTTGGTTGGTTACACTTTTGTGAGTCATCTTCAGATGAAAAGAATATTGACCTTGGAAATGGAACTACGTATTAATACTTAGCATTTATGAAGCTATATATGCTCATGGCTTTTTGCTATTTAAGGACAACTCCATCAACAGAAAACTTCTGGAGGAATTATTTTAGTAGATCTTGATGCATTAACAGCTAGGACAGATTCTGATTTTCCTCATTAGATTGACAACTCTGTTACCAAACTGTAAATTTACACTGTAAATGTGTATTCTCCCCTGCAAACTTGGAAATTACAGTCCAAGGGTGGGAGCTGCATTATTTTTATTGCAATATCTGCTGGTGAGAGCTGTATTCTAGCCACAGAACACTATTGCCTACTGCCTATTGAATTAGTAGCAAATATTCTGACTTTTGTGTTCTTCTGAGGTGTATTTTGTTTAGCATTAAGTGACCCTATGATGAAATATGGGTTTAGAAGTCTAGAGTTCTTTATTATTATTATTGGGCTCTATGCAGATGCTTTCCAAAATCGTGGTATTTTTCTTTGCAAGTTCAGAATATTTACTAGCCTGTAGGAGCATCTATATTTCCTTGAAATCCAGGTTTGTGCTGAAAACTTGGGAATAGTCTTATGCCTCACGCTCTGGATTGTATTTTTCCTCAGGAAATGGTTGATATAACAGCAAACCTAGATCAATGAACACTAGAACTGCAGTGGTCTCAAAGAAAGGATCAATGAGAAACATCCAGAGGGTCTGCTTTGATGACTTTTGGTGTAAAGACACCAAGAACATATTCCTTGGGCAGGGTGTGATTTTGTTCTAAAGTGAGACTGTAGCCTTGAAAGTGAAGGTTGATGTTGGATAATCTTTTTTTTCAGTTTCCAGACAAAATTCTCAGACCCTGTGTGAAGTCTGTGGCACAGACCTTCAGGAGCTGCTTTGTGTGTGGTCACCAACTTTGTGTTTCATACAGTGTCTTGGAGAAAAACAAAGCTCTGCTCCTTGTGCTTGGGGTCCAAAAGCCTCACTGTGCTCTTCCTGGAACAGTCCTTGAATAACACTAGCAATTCTTAATGCGGGCTAGGTTAATACTGATCATAGTTCCACTCTCTGAGGTACATCATTAGTCTAAGCCAATTTATGCTTATGGTGGTCCCTGTTGTGAGCATGTGCATGTGGAGAACTGATGAGCAGAGTAAGATGATACTATTTATGTGGAGCTTTTCTAAATAGGGCTTCATTTAAAGGGCTTCAAAAGTCAGCTCTTGATTAAATAATCAAGAAAAATCTGTTCTTAGAGGGAAGCTTAACTATACTGGGATGATCTTTAAAAATATACACACATGCCTTAACTTTGTTGGTTTTGTTGGTCTTTTTTTCAGCGAAGTGGATATTTTATTTTTTTTCTCATGAATAATTTATTAAAATGCAGAATTTGCTGTGATTGAACTTGTTGTTTGGCTATTTCTGCATTTATAGTAATTCCCAATAAAATGTTGCCCAAAAATTTTTTTACTCAAATCAAAATACCTGCTGTGATTAATCTATTTACAGAGGAACTGTTTGCTAACTAGCAAGAGAGGAGGAAACAGCTGCCAGGTTTCCCAATTCATTCTTACTTGCACTGAGGATACTTTCTTGGGGAGTGTAGTCATACTTGCCACCTGTAAAAACGTTGTGTTTCTGGAACTGGATGGCAATAAGAGGGCTTAAAGCCTTTGCCAGTTTTATATGGGCATGGAAGGAGTCTCTAGTTACAAAGAAGGAGAATAGAGCTATTTGCAAAAGCTGTTAGTGATGAGGTCATGTGGCTAAGTGCTCACAACTCTGAATGTTGTAAAACTAAATGGTAAGTTTCATTCTGCTCCCATGACTGTCTGTTAATGCAGTGTTGACTTGATCACACATTTCTCAACTATTCTATGTGCAGACACTTAGAAAAGCTGTTTCAGGAAATTGTGGATCTGCTGAAACAACTGAAAAGCTGTCTGGCTAGGAGCAATTTAGGATTCTTGGTATTTCTCAGTGAGTGCAAGTAAACAGAGTCAAAAGGAAAAGTCAATCCTGTTTTTGCCTGGGCCTGTTCCTGAACACTTTATAAAATGGCCATAATTTTATTATGTTGCATTTGGAAAAAAAAAATATAAATCCCAAACCTTACAAGACTTACCCAGACATATTTAAAAATATATGTTTATATAGCTCACACTTTGCAGTTGGAGACCCAAGCATGTGTATTTGTATAAATATATATGTATATCTGTCCAACCAACAAGAAGGGAGAAAGATTAAGGAGATGAAGCCAATCTCAGCAAGTCAGTTGTGCTTGTTCAAGGATAAGATTGCCCAAAGCAAAAAGATTGTTGAGATAATTATTGGGAATCTCTTTCTCAGAAGCTTTGAAACTGAGGTGTACTTTAGGACAAAATTTGAAGTAATTGTCTTTATGATTACGACCACTGTACACAGTTCTCTTAGAAATGGCAATATTCCTAAAAATTTTGTTTTAGAAAAAGTTGGGAAATAGTCTTGTATTTGCTTGGTCTTATTTTGTCTCATCACCCCCCATTACTTGTTTTTTAGAGCATTATTTACACTTTTAAATATGTTAGCAACACGGGAAAAAGGAAAATTATGGTTTTTTACTTGTTTAGGGACTGCTGTTGATAAAATTTTGGTTTGAACAGAGATACTTAAAGCATTCCAAATGAAATTTGATTTGGGTTTTATTAATTGATATTAGATAAACTCTTGATTTTCTACCTGGACGCTGTTGCCTTACATCTGTAGCTCTGTAGTGACACTCGCAGAGGATGTCTGGTCATATTTAATGCATCAAGGAATAGCAAATAACAGAACCCTAATGGTAGTATGGAACCAAGTTCATTCAGGCATGCTAAACTTGGACTTCTCAAAAGTGAAAAGTAACATTTTCCTATTACTATTTTATTTAAAATGCAAAACATGATTGTGTTCTTACTTGTATTAAAAAAGTCTTATCACTTTTCTGATAGTACAACCACCAGCAACTTGTGATTTCATTCATATTCTAAGCTATTTAACTACTTAATTTTTGTAGTGATTCGGTGATTTATAGGACATTACACTCAGTGTAGAAGTCTGTCTTTGACATTTCTCTTTTTGTGTGAGCTTTTGCATATGTTTTCTTTTTTCTATTCTTTTACAGATGGAGACCAAAACAATTTTTAAAGCCAGAGTTAATGAAGATACTACGAAATTCAGTAGAGGATGCATACAAGCGCCTTATATATCCTCTCCTCTGCAGAGAATTCAGGTAAGCCCAGAATGAATGTGGGTATTCATGCTACTAAGTTCTTAACAATTCCTTCTCCAGCTTTTTATTAGAATATTTGCAAGTGGATAAAAGGTATCAGTGTATTTTTTTTTTCTCTTTTTACAGAAGCAATGAACTATGTCTTGGTTCTGTTGATTTAGCCTGTGACCCTATCCTGTTTAGTTTACAGTAGAGAAATGGTCTTTGTATGGAGATATCTTACATGTTCATGTAATTGTTGCTTGCACATTTACCCCATAAAGTACAGTTTACATCTGCATTACCATAATAGTAATACAATTCATAAACCATCCTGTCACTGCATCTCTTCAGTTCACAGCAATAGTACTGCCAATGACATTGTTCTGACACCTTCTCTTGCACCTGTCTGGAACAAACCAGCAAAGTAATTGTGGTTAGAAGTGTCCCTCCTGTTTGTTATTTGCACTTCATGCTAACAAATGAGTCATAGTGTTGGTCTGATGCTATTTTGTGGGTGCTGTGCTGGCTCTAGACATGGCTCTACTGGTGATAGTGTAATGACATCAAAGTGTCACTTGTAAGATCTGCAAAACTTTTCTATATTTAAAGTAAATGCAACAATATCCAAGTAATATTAAATAGGGTATTTTCACAAGAGTTTGCCACATAATTGAAATAATTTAGTATGTCAAAGTCTACAATCTAAAATCATTATTTCCTAATGCCTAGCAATACTGATGGTATGATTCATCTCTTGTATTCAAAAAAATATCCCCAAATCTTATCATGTTTGATCCTGGCAAGGCTTTTTAATGTCACCTAAATTTTAAAAGGTGTTTTGAGCTAGTTGAAATGGAGTTTATCAGAGACCCTGTTTCTTGGACCTGAAATGTTGACGTGATCTGTATCAGTGACCTGTATTGGTTATTCAGCACCTAAAATTGGCACTCACACTCTGAAATGTGGTTCTTTTGTACCCACCTGGCTGCACTCATGTTTCTGTTCAAACTAGAGTTGGTTTGCTGGCACTTCTTTTCAAGCACATCATTGGTGGGATGTTCCATCTTCCTCACTGAAAAGAAGTGTCAGGTAAAGTTTTGAACAGCAGGTATTTCTAATGGCTTCTGGGTTTCTTCGTCACAGGATTTTTGCTCGTCACTTTGCAGGCAACATTGCTTCACCTCTTGATTAGCGAGCCTGAATTTCACAAATTTAAGTGACTGAGTTCACTTCTTTCTCGTGTGGCTGCAGTCCATGTAGCTACTTTAAGGGAGGCTCTTTGTTGTTTGAACAAAATGCTGAACCTCTCCTGATGGTGAGCCCAACTGATGGCTGCTGTCCACATGAGTGTGAAGCAGTTTTTATTCCTAGTGCTCTCTACCACCAAAGTCTTTAAAGATACAAGACTTACTTCTTAGTGTGGTTTAGTTTTGCCATAAATAAGCAAACTGATATAATAATTTTCAGGCTCTTTTGTTTTTGCTTTGTGATTCCTATCACAGAACTGCTGTGGCTTGTGTTGTGGCTAATATTGAGTATTGAGTAGGTTGCTGAAGGTTTTCTCTTCTCCTAATTGAATAAAAACCCCACTTCCTTCCTTCCTACCTCCTAGATGTAGCTCACAAGGATAAATAAGTAAAAGAAAAGCTTGCTGCCTGCTCTTGCATGGCTGTGTGGTTATGTTTTACTCTTTATGATAATTTTGTGTGATTGGTGGTGTCTGGTTAGGAAAAGCTGAAACATCTCCTGTAGAGAGGAATGCAGAGGACCTGCCAGTAGTATTCCCAGACTGTGACCACTTAACTCTTACCCTTATTTGATTCTCTTTCCACCCTCACCAGAGGGTGATTTTTAGGACTCCTGCAAAAGGCTGCTAAAGTATTCAATACCTTCTTTTAGGATGAATATTTCCAACCCACTCCCCACTGTTGTTTTTTTCTTTTATTATCATTGAATGTTGGAACAGAAAGTTTCCAGGCGTGCATTGAAATTTCTGGTGCTTGTAGTGATCAGAAGAGTGGAACTTGCCAACATAACAGTTACCTTATTTATTGTTTAATTTCCTTTCTTCCACTCTGATACTATCATTCCTTGTATCTGGTATAGTAATGTCCAGTGTTGCTTTTGGCTCTTTCAGATACATTTTGCTGCAGTACTGCATGGAATGATTCCATTAGGATTTGATGCAAGTGATGTGGCAAAGCCTTTTTTTCTTTTTCTTTTTTTTTTTTAATGGATAATCCTATCCTAATTTTCCATGCTTTCTCAAAGCGTGTCTCTCCTCTGTATTCAGAGACACAAACATTTCTCTGTATATCTTGTTTCACACCTGAAGCTAGTCTGCAGATATTTTTCCACAAAGGATTGCCTCTCAGACTGTATGTGGAAGTTTCAAATCTCAATTTAAAAACTCTTATAACATTGAATATAGAAGTTAATAGGTCATGATTATTTACTTTTATTACAGCATACCAGCTAGTCTGAGCACTTCAGAGAGTTCAAGGGGCTTGAAATTTTGACTTGGCTGATACTTTCTCATAAAGTCACAACTGAAGGGGTTTGGGTTTTGTTTAGTGTTTTTTGGGTGTTATTTTTTTCTTTTTGTTGTTTGGGTTTTGTTTTTGTTGGTTTTTTTGCAAAAGAACCGTTCCTTTTCTGCTTAGAAAGCAGGGCTGCTATTCACCTCTGTCTTGCATCTGTGCCATATTAATGAGAATTGTCACAAATTGGAAAAACATGAAGTTCGGCATCTTGCCATTTAGATGAAGCCAGTAGGAACTGAAAAAAGAGAAAGACACTGGATTGTTTGAGGTAGCTTAGTATTTGTTCAAGGATCAAATTACCATCCCAAACTTGATATTAAGTGCCAGTACTTGGGACAGTACATCATATCACTGATCAAAGTGTTGAGTGAGAGACAGTTAGAAGAGAGGTCTATATTTGAAATTAAAAAATACAGGATATTATGTAATAGAAAGGACATACATTATGTTCCCCCTATGCACCTGGCACTTGCAGTAACATTTCCTGTTAATACAAAAATTTCTGTATATCCATGCCAATTTTAAACGTATTTCCATAAGGTGCACATAACTAACAGCATATGTTTGGGGGCAGTTTTAATTCTTGCACAAGTCTTCCTTCACAGGTGGACTGATGTGAATTTGCAGTGTTAGAGGCTTTGTGGGCAATAAGCACCCATATCTCTGGGGTAGGTGGAAAGATGAAATTTGACCTGTCTCTGTAAAGCCTCCTGCCCAAGAACATTCAATTTTCCCTTGTTTACAAGCCACTTTAAACTACAGTTCTCTGACTGGTTAAATGTCTAGTGCCTGTATGCAGGCGATTCATATGGCTGTGAGGCTTAGGTGTCTGCTTTGTTTTTGCTGGGCTGTCACAACTAGTACCAAATTGTCCTGTCCCTGGACTCTCTCTTTTTCTTCCCTGGAAGAAGCTTGTTCTGTGGTTTGGTTTTACTTTTTTTTTTTTTTTTTTTGTGTCATGCACTGATTTCACTAAACAACTAATTTTCCCTGCCCCAGTCTTATAGGGATAGATAATTGGAATGCAGGTTGCTTGGTTTGGTTTTTTTTCTTATGTAAAAATAAACCTAGATATGACTTTTTTCAGTTATGGACAAAAGGAAAAGAAGAATAAAGGCACTGGCTACCCTTTAAGTTATCTGAAGGCTTTACTGGATTACCTAATTATTGTAGTCACTGGCAATGTAATGCAGCTGTAAATGGCAATGAGTACCTGTAAAAGAAAATTTTAAAAGGCAGCTAGGTGTTGAATATTTTTGTCTCCATTACTTTTTCAATTTTTTTTTTAATGTAAGATGACATACCACCACAAAAACACTTGCCCTTATCAGTCATTGGTGTTTGAATATTAGTTGTGTACATTCTGACAGATTTTTCTATTATACTCTGTTGATTTACTTACTTAGAAGCAGAATAAGATATTCAAACATCTGATCTTTTTTAAAAAGTGTAAAAAAACTTGGTGGAAAGTTTGATTTAGTTAATGCAAACATGATTGGAAAAGCCTTACAACATTGGAACCATTCAAAAGTGTATTTTAAAGCTAATGAGAGGGAAATGTTTTTTTTTCCTGTTCATTTTCCTCCTTCTAAGATCCAAGTTGACATCTGATGCAGAGAAGGAGTCGGTGATGATGTTTGGGAGGAATCTGCGTCAGCTGCTCCTGACCAGCCCTGTGAGGGGCAGGACCTTAATGGGAGTGGATCCTGGCTACAAACATGGCTGCAAGCTGGCAATTATTTCACCAACCAGTAAGCTTCAATTCCTAATATTTTTGAAAGTACTGATAAGAAAATATTCCTTATTTTGAGGAATGAGGTGTTTGTTTGTTTTGAGTTTGTATTTCATGTTTGTTTTTTGTTTGTTTTTTGTTTTGTTTTGCTTAACTTTTAAGCTTTTACTTTTTTCCATGTATCCTGTTCTGTAAATTGCTTTGTTCATATTGAAGGTTAAGCTTCTGGCACCTGGATTCCAGTGTCTCCTTTGGTGTTATTACTCCTCTCAAACAGAATTTAAAATGGCTCTGCCTTCTTGAATACAGGTTTAAATAATTGTGCCTCTCAGTAGTCAACAGAGAACACCTGGCATTTTATTGTTTAACAAATAATTTGAATTTAAATACTTTATAACTTGGCTTTTTTCATGGGTAATATCTTGGACATCTGGGCACTTTATGAGCTTTTTTTTGTCTGTGGGTTAATGTGAGAAGTTATAAACATTGTATTTGCAGAACTTGTTAGTTGGATTTTTAGACAAATATAGACCAGAGCCTTTCTGTTTCATCCTGGTCTAATCTGGGGATACATACCTCTTTAGGCCCATGCAAAAATGGTTTGTTTTCCTTTTATTTTCTCATTGGTTTTTGTTTGAGAGTATATCCACCCAGAATGGGTGTAAGGAAAGATGTGTTCTTGATGCATGTTAAAATGACAATAAAGGGAAATGGTTATTTGCTTGCATTGCTCCATAAACCATCAGTACCAGTTAAGACAGAATTATTTCCAAATGTGATAGATGGGATGATAGTAAGAGTTGGCACTGGAGCTTTAGAGCTTCTGGACTGCAAGTCCTGAGACTGTGTTTCTAACTTCCTTCTCTCTTTACTGGATCTGTAAAATTGTACTAGACTAGAGCAATAGTTTTCTTGTGGTGAGTTGCTGCTTTTCTCTTTGATAATACGCTTTCTTTGCCTAATTGGACTAGCTGATCATTATTTATGTGGATATGTCCCCAGGGAACTACAAAATGTACCATTTCATTTTGCTTTGCCAGCCAAAGCATTTTAGTCCTCCACACACCACACATTTCTTCTAATTGGGTACAAAAATAAAGAGGGGAAGATGGCTTATTAAAAAGCTTTCTGGGTGAATCATCAAGTTAACATCAGTAGCTCTGCAGGATGGGGTTTGTGATCTCTGTGGTTTTTTACAGAGTGTCTTTGCCTTTCCCTGTGCCAGGTCAGATACTTCACACTGATGTCGTTTACTTGCATTCTGGCCAAGGGTTCCGTGAAGCTGAGAAGATCAAGAGGCTTCTGCTGCAGTACAGGTATGCTAAAATAAAATAAAGCATGCTAAAGCAAGCTTCCATCTATTACTCTTTTTCTTACCAAATGTAATGAAAATCTGCACTAAATACTTGTTTTTTGGGTGGAACAACTCTAATGATTTTTAATTAGAATTCTTATGACCTTTTTGGAGCTTATTTCTATCTTAGTTTATGTTCCTATTTTACACTACATATATATTTGAAGCATATGAAGTCAAGCCATGACTAAGGCTGTGTGTTATGAATGTATCCCCATAAAGCTCTGCCAATCCATTTATTTTAGGGATGGAAATTAACATTCAGCTGAGGAATAAGTTTAGCTTCACTTTTCCTATCCCTCCACCTCCAAACCACTCATTGATCTTTCCCCATTCCGAAAGCCACATTTAGTGTTTGGAAGTGTTTTATTAAGCAAAGGAAATCCTGCTCAGATAGATCTCCAGCCAGACTTGCAAATAGGGGCAGCATGATTAAAAGGTGATTGTATCCAACTGTTCTGGGATCCCCTGTGGACAGACATCTGGTCCACTGAGTGAGTTGCTGAGCTGCCACAGCACACAGTCTTTAGCTATTAGATTGGCTTTAAACAGGGTGATTTGATGGTGAACTGGCTGTGGTGAGGGCAGCCAGGCCTTCTAAGAGACCTTGCAAGCTGTTGCAAACTATGATGCTGCCATTAAGGAATTAAGATTAATTGCTCAGGCTTCTGCCCTTGACTCACAACAGGTGAGAAGAATAGGAGGTGAATGAGTTTGAGGACTGTAAATAACATTACATTTATTTTATAAATATGAGGTATCATTTTTGCTTTTTCTGCAAATACACTGTTCAATTCCACTATAAGTGAATGAACATTTCGACTCCTTTCTTGAGCTGTCACATAGAAAAACTGTTCCACTCAGTGTGATATTACCAGGAATATGTTCTCATTAAATCTAGGCCTTGTGCCATACAAAATAAAATGTATTGATTATTGCTGTGCATTGAATGCTATATATGAAAAAGGCACAAAGAGTAAATAAGAGTAACTGGTAATCTTTTTACCCCTTGCAAAGCTGTAGCACTGTTGTGATTGGCAATGGCACAGCCTGCAGAGAAACAGAAGCTTACTTTGCAGACTTAATTATGAAGAAATACTTTGCACCACTGGATGTTGTTTACTGGTAAGATGACTCTGCTTCCTGTGATACTCATCTGTTCAGCATATTTTGTCTTAAAAGGTAGTTTTAAGTATAATTTTCAAGTGTTTCTTTTTATTGCTTTGTGAATCTTTTTTGTGTCAAGTTTGTCCCATTTTGTAGCCCAAGGAAAATGACTGTAGCTCTGTGGAGCATGACAAGGGTTCTCCTGAGTCAGTAAGAGAGGCTTACTGAAGCATTTTATGTTCTCTTCCTGAGGTTCACTCCATTGATATTATCATTGTAACAGAGTATGCAAGAATAGCAGCTCAAACAGCCAAAGACTTGTGTTTGTCATTGTATGTGTATTCCTTGATAAATGAGGTTTAAATGCAAATGATAAAACTTGTGTTGTCTGACAGTGGTATGAAATGCTTGGGTAAACCTTTGAGTATGGAATGGTCTGGAAATAAATGTTTTGTTAATTCCTAGCAGAAAGTAGTGAAGATATTTATCCTCTTTAAACTTTAGATTTTATCAATGAGTTTGTTGAATTCAAAAGAAACATTTGTCCTTGGTTAGGAAGGGAATTGTTCTACGTTGCTTTCTGTTCTCCCATGCAGAACTGGTTTTGTTTTTGTTTTTTTCCCCTCCACCCTTGTTTTGCAAGCATTTTGAGTGATTTAACTTACTTTTTGTGCTAAAGTTCCACTACAGTATTTACTCTTCACTGTCTTGATATACTGAAGTTACCTAAAGTTATGGCTTTTCTCATTGTAAGTACTGTATACATTTAATGGAGGCTTTCTCTATAGATTAGGAAGTTGCCTTACAGCAATGTTCAATGAATCTATTATAGCAATTTGTTATAATTTAATTGCACTTGTTCTTTATCTCAGGATTTCTACATAAATTTGCACAAGGTTTGATACTTCAATCTTTTTACTTCAGGAGACAGATCACGGCTTTTCTGATTTAAATTCTGATTTTTGTTCGCAAATGGAGGAGGCAATTTAAGCTTCTGAAAGAATAGGCATCCTCTTTACTGAATCCATTTTGAAAACAGTGGATTTTTTAATGGCTGTAGTGAATGGAAAGCATATCATACTGTGTGTTTTTTGGCAGATGTTTAATTTCATTGTTGTTCACTTCCTAGAGTTTAAAAATCCATTACATTGACATAAGCACTTTGTCTGAAAGAGTAATAGTGATTTTTAAAAAGATTGATTGATCATATACTACAGAATATAATTAACTATTTAGTTTACTAAGAGCAAACGATGTAATACTTTGGTGGATGATTTTTCTCACTGTTTTGCTTTAACATTTTCTCCCTGTTTATAGTTCAAGATTATAAAATTTGCAAAATAATTATCAGTATTGATTTTTTGGGAGCTATTTAGAGCCACTAAGTTACCGGAACTGATAAAAGCTCTTCTGAAATAGGAGTTAGTAAAAATTACTTGTGGGTGTTTTTTAATAGTGACAATTTTTTTTTAACCTTTCACTTTTCTGAAACTTCTTGTGATATTTGTAGGAAAAATGTATAAACAGTTGTTTAAGCAGATTAGTGAAAATGAGCATAATCATAAATACATACTGAAAGCAAAAATGATTTTGTTGTTAATGGCTTATTTGTTCTGTGGCCATGTCTGGTGAAGACGTAGTCTCTGCATCAGAACTAGGATGTAGATTCAGTTGTGACTGAGTTTTTTGGGATGATTGGGGTTCTCATGTTGTCCTTTCTCTAGTTTTTTAACATTGAAACAGTTCCTGTTTAAATAAGAGCTGTTTCAGCAGGTTACATTTGAAACAAAAATCTGGATTTACAAATAATTTAGTGTTTGAACTGGTGGGTTTTGTTGGAGAACAAAACCAACCAACAAACAGAAACCCCAAACAAATAACAACAAACCCCACCCCAAATTCAAAACAAAACAACCCCCCAAAAAATCCCCACAACAGCAGTTTCTGCTCATTCAGCTGCTTGCAGTGATGCTCTGAGCTGCAGGGAGGTGGAAATCGTGTCCAGCAGAACAGAGCTCACTTCATTGCTGTGTGCAAGTTTGAGAACTGCCAATTGTATTTGCATTTCTATCCTTTTTCCTTAAGGGAGGCTAAATGCTAAGTGGCTTGGCAGATGAGGCTGGGTTGTTTTACAGTGCTTTAAAACCAAAATCCCAATCAGCTTCTTAGGCTGTCATTCAGAAAGGTGGCTGATAGAGAGGTATTTGAGTCTTCGGCTTCCTTGGCAAATAAAGTCTGTAAAATGAATTTACTTTTTGGGGTAGGATCAGAAATAGTTATACAAAAATAAAAATCTGTTCATAATTTTATATCCAGTTCATCACATGGAACTTGGATCATGCATTTCCAAGAGAGACAGACAACAGTCTAATTTTAGAAAGGTGTGTGCAGATGCTGCATGCACAAATAATCTGGACAGGTATGCACTCTAATGAAGGAAATTAACTGATTCTCACTTAAATATTTTTAAGTTGTATCAGTATCACAAGAAACTTACAATTTGTTTATTTCATTTCTGTTTCTCTCAAAAAAACCCACTAAGGTATTTTATTTGATGACTTACTTGCCTTTTACATATATTTATTAGCCCTGAAAAGCAGACAAATAAAATAACAGATCTCAGCAATGGCAAGTACAAACTACATACAGTTGTACTGAAGTTTTCCAAAGAGAAGACAAATCATCAAAGACAGTAGTAGGAAACGAGGCATATGGCACAATTCCTCATGTGGCTTTAAAATCTATCTGGACTCAGTTTGATTTAAAGCAAATATTTTTCACTATTTTTGTAACCAATGTCCTTTCAGATACCTACATCCAACTTCACTGCAAAATAACTGAAAGGCTTTTTTTTTTAATGTAGTTTGCCTTTTAGAGCTGCTTTTATTGACTTGGATTAGGACTGAACTAGAGCCAGAGACAGTCATATCTAGTCTTCAGGTTTTCTGTTACAAATCATTTTTGCTGCAAGGTTCAATAAATAGTCTTGATTATTTATGTTACTTCTATTGTGAGTGCTTGCCAAAGATACACTGTATTATAACCAAAACAGATGTTCTGTTTTATACAAGTGTATTTGTTTTAACAGGACCAGAAATGTAAATGAAACAACAGTGTGTTCAGCATTAGCATGACAGATGATGAACTTTCAGGATTTCATTGGCCTTTTTGGATTAAATTAAAATCTTGAAAAAATATTTCAGGAATCTGATTGTGTATTTCAATTACTGCAACTGTTTTTTTATTTGATTGTGTGTCCATTGACATCTTGGGACTGGAAGGTGTGTGAATGACAGGTGAGCTCTGCTAGAGCAGGACATCACGAAGGGCTCAGACATATGTGGGGAAAAAGGAAAAATCACCATTTTTGTTTGAGCCTCTGTGCATTGTCACAATACCAACATTCTTACTGGTCTGTCTGTCTTGCTTGTCTCATTAGTGCATGCTCAGAATGAAGTATTTTGGTTCATTTAAAAGAAATTTTGAGACATACCATGAATTGTTAATCATTTTCAACAAGAAATAGAGAATGCAGCCAGGCAAGTGTATATTTTTGTTAGTGATTTTTAGGTGGCTTGGTGTTTAATGTCTGTTATACTTGGTTTTAAACTTGATACAAAAACCTTTTCTACTGCTTTCAGCAAGTCTTGAGACTTTAAGCAACGTAATTAATAATTTACTGCTGTTTAAGTTCAAACATTTCTATACTGACACAAATAGGGGAAAGTCTGTAATGTCTTGTAAAGTTCTCATTGGGTTTTCTTTAATGTTTAAGTTGCCTGCTTTAGAATACTTAGACATGTTCTGCTAAGGTAGAATAGGACTATTTAATACCTTTTGAAGTTGGACCTTGGTGGCAAGAAATTGATTTGGAAATGTTTGTTCTGCAGGATTTTAGGTCCGCTTGCATTTTATAGGTGTCTGCACATGCTTTAAATATCCTTTTCAATTTAAACGTGTGTTTTATGTTGTTGAATATCTACATTCTGCTCTCTCAGCTTTAACAAATGCCACTTTCAAGTCCCATGCCTCTACGTTTCTAATGTTACACTAGCTTAATTCCCATTACTTTTCTGCTTCATAGCACTCACAGTTTGAAAGGGACCTAACATTGGGGTGCACATTATGATAATTAGGTTTCAAAGCAGTGTGGGGGGATTAAGATGTCTGAAGCCTAGTTGCTGAATAAAGTTCAGAACTACTTGTAAAACTTGTTTGAGTGGTTAACAGAAGTGGTTTTATTTATTCAGAGCTCATGCAGCATTAATCCGTATTTCATCAGGTACCCACAGTGCTGAAACTCTAGATATGACCTTGGGACTTAATTTACCCCATCTCAGTTTTCCTTATTAATGTGCCATGAAAGAGGTACATGAAAGATAGCCAACATCAAAGCACCTTTTCAAATAAAGTGGTTGATATGAATCCTCTGGTATTTAACACTGTCTGTCAAATGTTTCAGCTGGTTTGCATCCTTTTACAAGCTATTGCTTGCTGCATTAATGCAGTTGTTTCAAGTCTGCTGAGTGTACAAAGGGGGGAGGACGGAGATGGGAAACTTTATTCCGATTTCTTTTTTATTATATTTTCTTTAAGCTGTTATTTTTGTCTCAAGCTATACAGCTCCATCAATGACACTTTTATGTGTGCACACCTACACACCTTAGGTCATTAGATGTCTGATACAGAAGGCAGAATATAGTTTGGAATGTTTTGGCAAAAGGCATACATACTCAATGGAAACAATGCACACATCTGAAATGTGCACTGAACAACCTTTGTTCTGCTTTCATCTTTCTCAAGCACTAGTGGACTTGTGAGAATTCCTAAACAATACAGAAATAATTTGAGGAACAAAAAGGTTTAAAATGTGCATGAAGAGGACATAGTGAATAAAAAAAAAAAATATGTACTGATTTCCAGCTAAACTGTCTTCTGTCCCTTACTTAAATGTACTTTCTGTTAAGATTATCACAGCTGAGTAAGAACTCATCAGCATGCACAATTAAATGAAAAGTAATTTTGTATATCATGATACTTGCTGGAGGTATCCCTGTAAATTGGAACATATGTCTGCATAGACACTTTTTCCTTCTGCTACTCTTGATTATTTATAACTTCAGTAAGTAGTTTACTGTTTGGCATAATATGGACTATACTAAGTGTCTGCCTTTAAAATAGTGTTTTTACCTGGTTATATCCAGAGTGGTATCTGTGTTGAACTGAACCCATCATATATTCAAAAGGGGAAATTCAGAAGTCATTGTGGATTTTGAAGCAGTCCAGGAAAGCAGAGATTCCTTCTGCCCTAGCTATGGTGCTTGTGATAAAAGTTTGCTGTAGACACCAGTACTGTCTCACTCCATGTTTCTGAGGTAGGGAAGGAAATGGGTAAGCAGTGAAGATACAGTGGGACAGGTAAAAGAGGAAATTACAATGTCTGTCTTATATAGCATGAATTCAAAACTTTTTAAGACAAACTTTGTAAGTGATACACCTGATACAGTTGTGAACTTCCTTTGAATTTCATTTCAGAGAATTACTTCACACATTTGAAGATGATAACAGGGAATGATTTGGAGTATGTCAATGTAGTTAAGAGATGATTAAATCCTTTAAGCTCAGAAAAAGAGTAAGATATGTAGAGTCTAGACGTTGACAATGTGAAGGCAGGGGGTCAGGTAGTAAATGCAACTAACACAAGAAATCAAAGTCTTTTCTGTTAAAAGAACTTTTTTTAACTTCTTTTTTTAACTTCTGTTAAAAGAAAACAAAACTGATACTTTTGAGGGAGTGAGGTACCCATCAGGCTAAAAATCTTTTCAGACTGAAATGATTTAGGTTATTTTCCAGTGTGCTTACAACTTTTGAAGGTTTTCTGTGCCATTTGGTCAATACCAGAAGGTCCTTACCAGTTTAATTTCAAAGAAAGATTTCCAGGAATATCTTTTTAGCAGACAGAACATAAGTGTTCTTCCCCTTGGAAGAAGCCCGTGAACCACAGGTTGAAAATAACTGGGTTTGGACCTGAAAGTAACAGAAAAATAGGAAGACACAGAACTTTCATATTTGAAATAGTTGAAATTGCACATAGGAAATAGTTCTCATTTGTATTTGCAGAACTTTGGTTGTGGAAACCTTCAGTGTGGTTGTTGTTACATCCATGCATTTTATACTGACAGCTTTTTTTGACATCTGCATACTCGAGAGACATCAAAAATCATGTTTGTGTGTTTTCAGTGACTTTGTCATGAAACGGCTTTTGCAATTGGCAGATTTGAACAAGTGCATATTGTGGAAGTTTATTTAATCTCCTTTCTATGTTAAAAAGAAATGTATCGGGGAATTACTTGTGGAATATTGTTGGGAGCTAATTTAAGTAGAAGCATCCAAATATAGTGTGATTAATACTGAGAACATTCAGATTAAAATGATAAAAATACAAGATGTATCCTCTGATTTGTGAGGTATTAAGACTGTTATTGCACAGCATGACTGTTACTGCATTTGGATGGTGGTTTGTCTTCCAGTAGACATTCTCTGGGAGCCTAATGGAGCAGTAAGCATTTTTCCATTTGTCTGAGGTTGCCAGTAATATGTTTTTACTTAAATAGAGATTCTGCCAAACTTCATACCTATTCATTTGTGAAACCACATTTGGTGTTCTGCATTTCAGCTCTGTCTTGGCTTCCTGTACTGCTGCGAGATGTGATCTATAGATCTATTTATTGTCAAATACTTGGGCTGTTGTTGATGCTGATAGCAGAAGCTTATATTAGGTGGTTAGATTGTCTAACACTCTACACTAGACAACTTAATTTCAGTGTTTTTAAACTGTCAGACCTACTTTGGGGATCCTTCATCCTAGATCTGTGTTGTAGAGTGTATATGTGTGAGTTTATACATCTTTCTAAATAGAAATTTTAGAGAAAATAAAGGAGTGAGCAGATGCAAAAATGATGTCTTCAGTGGGGAGAAGTTTCTTATTCTTTGAGGTATCAATACTGTTGAGATCTGGTGAAATTGAAAGATTTTTGGTCAGATCCAAAGCTGGGATAGAGGTCTTCCTCTAAAAGCATGTTCAGGTGTGTTTTGAAGATTAAACCTCAGGAAATTGCCACTTGTATAGCCACTAATGAATTCCACCAGTACCAGGAGAGCAACTATTATAAACTTGTTTCTTAGGGAGACTTGAAAATTAAATATTAATTACTTCTGGTGTCTGATAGCCTGAGAATCTTCCTGGACTGAAAAAAGAAATGCATCTCTATCTGTAAAGCAAAGGCAGGGTTCTTTTCCTCTGCAGTTACATAAAAATGTCACTTGTATTCCCAATTTCAGGCTGTTGGCTCTCAGAGGCTTTGGCAGTGCAGGAGTGCCTGTCATCTGGGCTGCACCTTCCCCTGGAGTCATTTTGTGTGATAACTGCAAGTGAGGGCTGTGCTGCCCTGGACCCATTTAACTTTTTTTTATCAGCAAAGTGTATGGCAATCTTAAAAGCTTCATGAATGACATTGAAAGAAGCCACAGCAACAGGAGATACTTCAGCATGTTTCTGATGTTTTCAGGGCATGAGAGGCAGAGAATATAGTCATGCTGTGTGTCTCAAAGGGCCTTTGAGTAGGTTATTTCAGCTTGAAAAGGGATTAAATTTAGATGACTGCAGTGTCAGACAGTTGTAACTGAAGGTGCCTATTGAGGATAATTCCTTTCTATAACGGGATCTCAGCAGTCTTGTCAGTGATGAGTAAGTGGAGGGAAGAAATGATCCATTTGTTGCAGTGGGTGATGCAGAGCTGAGTGCCCTGTGTGCTCCACTCTCTCCAGTAAATCTCTATCTTTTCTGAACTGGGGTGCCCAGCATTGGACACAGTACTCGAGGTGGGGTCTCACCAGTGCAGAGTAGAGGGGGAGGAGAACCTCCCTTGCCCTGCTGGCCACACTTCTCCTAATGCATCCCAGGATCCATTGGCCTTCTTGGCCACAAGGGTGCATTGTTGGCTCATGGTCACCCCCTTGTCCGCCAGGACCCCCAGGTCTCTTTCTCCAGAGCTACTCTCTAGTACATCAGCCCCCAGCCTGTACTGATACATGGAATTGTTGTTCCCCAGATGCAGCACCTTACACTTGCTCTTGTTCAATTTCTCTCTGGATGTTGTTAAAGAAACATTTCTCTCTGGCTGGCAGCACAGCGTGCTGCTGTGTCAGCCACTCCTCCCAGTTTGGTGTCATCAGCAACACTGGGAGGCCGGGGCTTGGCTGTGCCACCGGCAGCATGCGCCAGCAGAGGCGAGCAGGCACCCAGGGCAGGAGATGCTCTGCTGAGTTAAGGGCTCAGCACACCCCACCCTGCCATATGTTCTCCAGAAGCCCCTGCAGGAGCTGCCTGCACCAGCCCAGCGCCTCTGGGCTCTTTGCTGCTGCTATCTGCCCCAGAAGCTCTTGTTCTGCTCTGGACAATCACTGTTCTAATGCTGTGGGCTCTTTTCATGCAGCCCTCATCTCTGAATCATCGTTGAGTGCTTGTTGGTTTGTTGTTGCTTTTGTTTGGTTTTGTTGTTTGGTTGTTTTCTTAGCAGCAGCAGCTGTTATCAACTGCAGGAATAGTCTCAAGAGTTTAACATCAGACACTTCAAAGTAAGTGAACCTACCCTGTTAGTATGGGAATCAGCAGGGCACACGTTTCCATTCACTTAATTTTCAAATCATTTCAGGTTTTCTTTTCACTTACAGCATTTGAAGAAGCTGGAATTGTTTGGGGAATTTTCAGCGTAGCACTATTTTGGTACTTTATATAATAATATTAAATTACTATAAATATAATAATACTATACAGAGAGCACTGACTCTAAATCTGCTTCTCAGACACTGTTCTGGGGTGAGCTGCTATCTATATAGAGTGTATACACTGAGAAGTGTACATGGTGCTAAATTTTAAACTTCTGTTAAACTGAGGTTCAGGATTTTTTTTAAATGTTAACAAAACCTCAGTTCTCGGCTTTAGAGGCTCCGAGTGTTCCTGTTACTACGTAGTGCCTTTTGGAGTCTCTATTTGTGGAAATACTTGAAATATGACTGGATGCAGCCCTGAGTAAGTTTCCAAAAGCTCATTCCGAGACCCTCACTCTAAGAATTAAATGATTGATTTTATTAAATTTAAATGATTGATCCAGACAAGTAGGTGTGGAGCAGGAGCTGACATCATTCAGAGGCATAGGTTCTCATCATTGGTACTATCTGCATAATGCTCTCCAAGAGACTCTTCAATCCAGTTGCAGTGTAGCTTGCTTTCTTGCTGACCAGATATGAACTGTCAGGAAAGCTTTGAAATAATTTGCTTTCTTTTTGAAATAACATATGTGCTGGGAGAGAGAAAACAGGGCTTTGAATGGGGAAGGAGGAAATCAGTAGTTCATTTTAGGCCTTTGGTCTTGAGTAGATTGATTGAGTGGATTGTTGATTTATTTATTTAGTTTTGACATCCAAGACAAAAACTGAATGTGAACTTCTGTGGCCAAACTTTGCACCTATTAGTAAACAACATGGGTGTAGTCACAATGAAGGACTCAACTGTTTTGTCTTCATTAATGCCTTTATTTAATATTGTGTAACTGTGACCTGCAACTCCTCTCAAATGTTTTTAAGAGATTTTCCCATTATAAATGGGGGTGGTGGTGTCTAAAAGAGACCCAATGTGCTTAACAAGATGCATGTTATAAGATTTTTTTTTTCTTCTACTTATTTGTAATTGGACTTGTGAACAATTAGATGTATAAGTGTAAGCGAATCTTTACACTGTTATAAGGTATTTCTAGAATTGTAGATGATTATCTTCTGTGTAATACATCTATGACTATCACTTTGAAAGTCATGGTGTAAAAAGTAGAACATAAAATAATTTAGCTGCGTTTTTATGATTTAGATGTAAGTATGTCTCTTGAAAAAGTAAAAAGCCATATCATTCTGTGCTTTCATATTTGAATAACTTAAAGACTATTTGATATTTGAGGGGGCAAAGCTAAAAAGTAATTGATGAAAAATGAAGCATGGGAAATTTCAATTCAGAAGAATCATTTTTAAGTGTTTGTAACTGGATGAAAAACATGTTTTAAATGAAGTGGTCTTTCAGCATATGTTTATGCCAGTTCTGGTGATATTACTCATTGAAAGTCTCCAGTGTGGATCTGTCACAACCTGAGGGAACAAATTATTTCCCTTGAAGAGGAGGAGGAAAACTACAGCACTACCAAGCATTTATTTCATTAATTTCAGATATTTATTTTTGTCATGTCTTTTTCCCCCCTGAGGTTGATAAATACTTCTGTTTGCAATACAAAACGAGACAGTATCCATTTTTAAATGGTTAAAGGATAAGCAATAATACCCCTAATATTTAGCTCATTTTCATTTGGAGATATGTTTGGTTCAGGCTAGCATCTCTTAATGTAGATGCCCAGCAGTTGCCTATGATATCAGTAAAAGAATACTTAATACAGTACTTTGCAGTTCAGCAAACTTTTCCAAGAAGTGTCTGCGGGTTAAAAATATTTAATATTCTCAGATACACTCTAGATGTGGAGATGGATGGGGAGGGGACAGAGAAGAGCAGCAGTGAAGACTCAGTGATTCCTCAGGGAGTCTGTGCACAGTACATTGCTCAGCACTAATGGAGGGGTCAGAGTTGACTCCAGCCTTGCCTTGTGCATCTGTGTTTGGGAGAGGGTAGCTTGCTAAGGACAGATCAAGTACTTACAATCAGTGGTGTTGTAGGAAGGGGGAGAAAACCAGAATAAAGCCTGACTCGCGCCAAGACTGCAGGCCAGAATTTGTCATCAGTCAGGGCTGTGGAGGCTGCGTGGCAGCACTGACCATGCTGCCTCCCCTCTGCTTAGTGAGCATTAAAGAAAATGACAGTAGCTGGAGGTGCCATTCTCCAGGAGGCATTTTGCTCCATATGTTGTGGTCTTGTCCAGTTATGCTCTACTCAGGGGACAAAGTCTCAGTGAGAGCGTGGCTCTGAGCTCCAGCATTTGGTCCAGCTTAAATAATTGTGTTTTAGCCACGAGAGTTGCTGCATCTGTGTTGCCTGTTCTATCAGATAAAAACGATTCCTGAGAGCAACTATAGCAACTGAGGAACATGTTGCTGTAGCCTTTCTGGATTGTTTAAAAATTGACTGGTCACATGTGACCCTTGGTACAATTTTTATTTGTCAGTGCTCTAGGAAGTTTACTGACAAACAGTTTGAGAGCTCTGTATTCACTGGAGAACCTCATAGAACATTCCTCCCTGAATGGATATCTGTGTCTTAAATGCAGTGTCCCCCAAGGAAAGGATTGTGGTAGGACAGTGTGTGCAACAGGGAAATGTTTTGTTTTGAAAACTAAATTTATATTTATTAGTCAATTTATTATATTAAACAATATAATTCCCCCAATTATAAACTGCTGGTGGCAATGCCAAATATAGATGGCTTTTTTTTTTAATTAAAAAAAAATAAAGTCTTGTTCCTAAACAGTTAGTTCTTGTTACTTTTATAACGCTCCAGCTTGAATAATGATGTGTGAACGCTAACACAGACTTCTAGGGTTTTACCCTTTGCTCTGCAATTTCTAGAGACAGCCAGGATGGGTTTTAACTCTTGCAAGATCCTGCACATCTGGATGCAACACCAGCTTTGGTTGTGTGCTGCGCTGCAGGGGGCTCTGATCTGGCAGAGCTGCTGGCAGGACAGGGTTGGTGGAGGCCACCTCTGGGAACTTGCAGCTTCCTCTGGTGGTCTGTGTTTCATGGTGTGCAGTTGGGCTTGCTGGCTTCAAATTAGCTTTTGAGAACTGGGAGGAGCAGAGGCTAAATAATGCTGTCAAATAGAGCTCTTCAGCGTGGAATGGTTTTGCCAAGCTTTTGGGGGAGCAGCATGATCTTTTTGGACTGTGCCATGCAGTGTGTGCAGCTGGGCAATTTCGTTTTGAGAGCCTCTACAAACGTATGAAATATGTTTAACATTATCTAGTGTTTATCTTCTTTTTGAAGCATGACTGCCAATATTGTTTGTGTTTTCTTTGTCTCACTGTGCACTCCCCCCAGTGGGTAAAAAGAGGTTAGGTAAAATCCTGTCATGTTTGGCTGTTTTTTAGTGGTGTGTATACACTTTGTTTCCCTGAGGTTACTGGGACATTTTAATTGTGTAAAACTGAGGGAGTACTGACAGGGTTGGCCATGAAATTATGAAGTGTATTCATAAGGTGCATACCTATTTTCAGCTTATTTTTTCTCTCAAGTTCATACTAGCTTGAGTATTTAAAGTAAAAAATAAACTACTTATCTAATTTTTAGTTGGATTTAACTTGGATTTTGGACCTGGAGTTCAGAGTGAAAAGCTCTCCACAGGAGCTGAAAGGAGCTTCCACTCCAGCTGCTTCATGAGCAGTGACAGGACCTGTTTTGTGAGCCTGTCAATGGAAGCAGTGGGGGCAGTCACAGGTGACTGTCACCTTCAGTCTTCAGACATGCCACCCTGGCTCTTCCACTTTGCACTCGGACACGAGACGTGCATTTCTTCTGGGGATGCACCCGCAGCACCAGGTTTGTGCTGGTAACAGCATCTGGCACTAGATTGATTTAACAGGCTCTGAGGTTTGCTCTTTTCAGATATGCACTTGTACGGCAGCTTCTGTGCAGCTCTGACATGGCCACACGCTGCTGTTGTTTTTTCTGCCTCCTAGCACCACGTGTGAAGCTAAAGCTCTTTGACACCTGCCATTTGGACCCTTTTCTTACTCAAAAATGTCATCGTTTTCAGACAAGATGAAGACAGATATCTGATCATTCTTCCCTTTGCAGGGATGTGCTGAAGGCATGCTTTGCACACAGATGAATAAAGAATTCCTGGCCGTAGCTATACAGTTAGTTTTGTTAGTTAGTATGGTAAGTACTTTTTGGTTTAGGGTTTCAAAGAGCTATGTTTTATACATAAGAAATTAAAGCATGGTAACTAATTAATTCTCAAACCTATTTCATTCAGCAATTATCTTCACATTTTAATGACAGGAAATTTCATATGACTTTTTTAGGGGAGGGTAATGAAGGTAGCTGAGGAATTAAAATAAAACATTGAGCTTTTCTAATTATGTAATGAGTTACATGTTTTATGTGGGAGAAATTTTTGCATTCATCCAAATGTAGAAGTTGGTAGTTCTGGGCTGCAGCAACTTTATTTTGAAGGAGAAGCTTTTAGATCTTATACCCCAGTTGCTTCCCCCCCCTTGTTCTTGAAGCCTGTTTAGCTGAGTTGTGTGGCTCAGAATATAACTGTCCTTAAGTTTGAAATATCCTTTTATGTTTATTACAGGAAAAATTGATCTTGGAATGTAAAATCAGCACGCAGCCTTCTTTCATAGTCCAAAGCAGTGAAAGTCAAAAATGTTGGGCTTTGTTAGCCCTAATATTTCTCAGCTCTCAGGGCAGCTGATAATACCTGGACAACTATATCAATAATTGCATTTTTTAATATACTAACTAATTTTTCAGTCTATTATATATTTCTTCTGAGATGTTGATACAGTTCTTTTTAGGTAAACTTTGATTTCTCGTTCTCTCTTTAATTTCTTTGAAGCAATGATACAAACTGTGGTTAGATTAACTTGATGAACACTGATAAGTACAGGCCTAATTCTTTCCTCTTCTGTAGACTCTAAAGAGCTACACTCCGTTCCAAGAAAGCTATCAGCCTAACTGTGCTAATTTGTCTCTGAACAGGAGCAAAATAATCCCTAATTCAAGAATGGTTGCCTTGAAATTGTCTTTTCAGAAGCTGCCTGTTTATCGTCCCTGCTGTATGGCCAGAAAGCTGTTTCAGAAGTTGGGGTTGTGATCACAAGACAGACTGTGGTGCATTTGTTGCTGTTGTGAATTCAAAACACTAGTTGTAAGCAGAACTTCAACTGATGTTTTCTATGGAAACTACAGAACATGTCTGAGGAACAGTGCAGGGTTTGTATCACTGCTTATCATTTGATAAGCTTTCTCCTCTTGCTGCCCCCATCTAATTGAATGGCTTTGCTCTAACAGAAGACTTAATATTTTTTGTCTAATGTAACTGATTTTGGAAGGTGGATTTTCATATACCCAAAACTTGTGCAGTATGTAATGACTAAAAGTTTTGAATGAAGCAATGGAAATTCAATGAATGTTCCTAACAGAATACTTTGTAATTGTAAAATATATTTAATACTGGAATGTCTCCTGAGTTCTATAGATTGTTAAAAGTTTAAACCTTAATCTTCAGATTTTTAAAAAGCACAGATGAGTTTTATGGGGTTTGTCTTGATTCTGTTGAATAGTGATTTCTTCCTAGTATAATTTGTTTTGTGATCCTTTACCATACCACTGGCTCATTGGAGGTCGGGGAAAGACCACCTTTAAAGATCTTTAATTTAATCTCATCTGTCAGAATGAATAGGCTTTAAAAAATCTTTTCTGGCTTTTTTTTCCTCTTTGCATACATTGAGTATACACCAGAACATTTTTATCTTGCATTTCCACAACACATGTTCCTCGTAAGAAGGAAAACTAATGGCTTAGCTGTGTCAGAGCCAGGGTCTGTCAAGCCTGGTATCCTATTGTTCCTGTGGCAAAGATCATGTGGCTGATTTAATCCCAGTGACTTGCTCAGCCTGCATGGGGCTGCAGTCTCTTCAGCCTTATGCATCACCTCCCCACAGAGGATCTGTGCTGTGCACAGCACGTAGGGTGGAGAGCATCCCTACCCGAGCATAAGGCTGTGGGAATGGTGGCAGGATACCTGCAGCTTACCTGGCACAGATGAGGAGCTGGAGGGACTCCAAAGCTGCTTCTGACATGGGCAGTGTCCTGCCTGATGGAAGAGGAACGAGAGAGACACAAATCAAAATGCAAATGATGCTGCTATTGCTGTTTTGTATGAAGAGCTCATTTGACCCCCCCCTTAGGTGGTTTCCAGTAGATGCTAAGAAAGAATATTTAGGGAGAGATATAAGAACAGATGCAGACATCCTATTTCTCTTGTACTTCCATAGCTCTCAACCAGTTTTGGGTTTAGAATCTTCTGGAGACAACTGTGAATTCTGTATTTTCAGTAAGGACCAATGGATTCTTCATTCTTCTCAGACTGTACTAAATTAAGTTTTCACTGACCGTCCCTAGTTTGTTTTTAATCGATAAATCAACATAATTAAAGTTTGTAGTATTCCATCAAATTCTGGAAAGTAACATTCTTTTCTAGCAAATGTTCTGTCTTTTTTATTTAATTTCATTTTCTGTCCTGGGTAATTCTAAGCCAGTTCTTTAAGTAACACTGTACTTCTGTCCTCTGTGGGACCCTCTAGCTTTTGTTGCCACAAGCTTAAGAATAATACATTTGTTAGTTAATATGTTAGAAGTTGGGTTAGAGGAGTTAACCACAATTACTATTTTGATTGGGAAGTGAATTTTATTTTTGGCAGATCATCATTTTATGGCCAAATATGACTTTACTGTAACAAAATAGTCTGAAATATTGGTAAGGTTCATGAAAATGGCAGGAAGATGCATTCATAACCCTCGTAGACTCTAGCCTGATACATCTTTATATATATTTAT
>JANHGL010017564.1:0-26117 GCA_024611195.1 Ceyx melanurus | reverse complement strand
CCCTCACGGCTCCCTCTCTTTCCCCTCCCTCACGGCGCCGTGCCTCTCCTCCCTCACGGCTCCGTCCCTCTCCTCCCGCACCCTCCTGTCGTTCCCGCCGCTCCCGAGCACCCTCCAGGCGCCCGCCCCGTTCCCGCCGCCCCAGCGCGGAGCCGAAGGGCGCCGGGAAACTTCCCCGGCTGAGTCAGCCGGAGGCTCGGGAAGAACCGCGGCCGCCCGTGAGGCCGTGGGGGGGACAGGGGAGAGGCCGGGTAACCCCTGGAGCTGCCACCTGTGCGGGCGGGACAGAGGGGCTTTGGCAGCGTGAGCTTGCCCGTGGGAGAAGGAAACGCTCTCCGGGGGAAAGCACACCGAGGGTAGGTGCTTTCCTTCAGGAAGGAAAAGATGAAAGAGCGGTGCTGTTTCCCCACTCAAGCTGGGCTGTGGTTTTGGTGTTGTGAGCAGCACGAGTAACTTCCTAGCGTGTTTCCAGTGGTAATGTAAAGATATGTTAAAGGACGAGGCAAGAACTTGAAAAGATGGAATATAGAAGTGCATTTTAAACAGCATTTTCTTCAGCGTGATCATCGTCAAGCCACGAGTCTTGGAAGCCTGCTTGTGTTTACTTGGTTGTGCTCTCCTGCTTTAGGGCTGAAGCTCCTGCTTTAGGTCTGAAGCTCCTGTTCCTCTCCAGGTGTATGTGCTGTAGCACTGGTGTCAGCAGAGAGCAAGGACAGCTGGCATGTCAGCTTAGATCCCACACATGACCAGAGCAAATTGGCAGCAGCTTGAGGACAGTGCTCTCCAGAACGAGTGGAGAAGGTCTGTCTACTGCACCCACTCTTCCAGGCTGTTGATTCTAGCAAAGAGCAGGTCAGTAGTGGAGCTGAACTGGCCTTGGACTTTGCCCAGGGTCGTGGCTACAGCTGAGGTGGGTATGGAAATGCCTCTCCTGTTGCTGTGTGTGCTCTCCTGCTGCATGGGCAGGACTGGGCTTCCTGTGTGAAATAAGTTGCATTAAACTGGTTGTGTTTCCTACTGTGAAAAGCACCTTTCCACTTTCACTCTGCTCTTAGTGTCTTGGAGGTGATGAAACTCATTCAGATCTGAAGTTCTCCACCTCTTCTGTTTTTAGTTGCGCCTTTATAGGAAACATACCATGGGAGCCTCTGCAGTTGATTTTGTTCAGGTACCTCTTTCATGCTACAGACAAAAGTAGAATTAGTTAGCTGTTTTTCTTTTAGGCATAACACATGTTCCTTTTCCCTTTCCCCTTCTGAGCCATCTTGCTGTTGCAAGACAGCTGATGAAGGTACACCCCTTGCCAATATTCCATTCCTGAGGAGTCAGTACTGGAGCAGCTCAGTGGTAGGTTAAATGCTGTTTCCTGTTTGTAATTTTTTTTGGTTTAAAATATCCCAGCTCTCCATAAACCCCTCCACAAAACACAACAAACTTCATGCTAAATGTCCAGAAAATGAAGAGGGATTTTTTTGAGGTTACAAAGGAGGGGGATAGAGAGATGCCAGTTCTGGAAGAGGTTTGAATTTTTCTAACCAGTTCCGAAACCAGACTTCCAATCTCACTGTGTTATTAGAAAACTTAGTCTACAAAACCAAACCAGGGGCATGAAA
The DNA here is from genome assembly GCA_024611195.1 of Ceyx melanurus. Lineage (NCBI taxonomy): Eukaryota > Metazoa > Chordata > Aves > Coraciiformes > Alcedinidae > Ceyx > Ceyx melanurus. The sequence goes on along the minus strand of JANHGL010017564.1, from coordinate 24,504 downwards.
AGTCTTCTCCTTCCATTTCTTACTTGAGTGGACATGGAGCAAGTCTCGTTTGATGGGAAGCCAACCAGGGCAGGCACTTTGGTAAGGAATGCTAAGTAGGAAGGGAAATGCATCAAGGGCTGTTAATTTACTCCTTATAACATTAAAGCACAGTCATGGGTGACCAAAAGCACGTAGGTGTTTGTGTGTCACCTGGAGGAAAGGGCTTCAGACACTGCTCTTTGCCCTATAGCTCTTAGAATATCATCCAGGGTGGAAAAACCCCTTGGGATCACCCATCCAACCATCACCCTGCTCTGCACAGTTCACCCCTAAACTGACTAAACACCCCTGATTTATCTTGAAGACACTGACTGGGTGTGGGTCCATCTGCCAGTGTGGTGCTGGACACTGGGTAACTTGCTTTTCCATCGTCCAGGAGTTGCACAAATTCTTTGGAATATTACAGTGCTGCAAGTATTGTGTCAATTAATTGCTGCTGGCTTAAGCCCTGATCTCAAAAGCACTTGCAGATGTAAGTAACCCTATTATTTGTAAAAAACTTCTGATGTGTAGCACTGTAGGAACAAGATTTTGTGCAGGAAAGTTTGCACAAGCTCAGACTCGGCAGAATTGCTCTGTAAACAGTGTGAGGTCTCAGAGTTAGCAGGGGACTTCCAGAGTAAATGGTTTTGTTTAGATTTGCAAGTATGGGTTGACACAGTGATTCTTCCACAGTGCATTTTTTTTATGTAGAATTTCTTACTTCTTTGTTAAGAAGAGTTGGAGGCCACGTTTCATCTGACACATGCAGGAAGCTGCAAACTCTTTTTTTCCTGAGGTCAGGGATGAATTTTAAACAGCCAATAGTTAGGGGAGAATGCAGAGATAGGAAATCCTATGGAAACAAACCCACGTGGAGTTTTCCCCCTCTCCCAGCATAACTGGAATCATCTGTTTTCCACTTGCCTGCCAGCTCAGTTCCAGTAATGACCAAGCTCTTCTCTCTTCCAGGGTGGTGCTATTGGTGGGGTTATCAGCAGGATATTTGCAGAGGATGTAGGAATGACAGACCCTGGCAGTACCTACCTTTATATTTGAAAATTCTAATTGTTATGGTTGCAGCTTTCTGTATTCTTATTTTATTTCCACTGTTGGAAGGTTGACTGACACCATGAATCCTGTGTGATCAGGATCCCTTCCATCCCAGTGGGTATACTGGAATCCCTAGTTCTCTTCCAGGGAATACACATGTTTTTAATTCCTACAAACGTGATCTTCTAATCTTCTTCCCAGTTGAAGCTGCTTTTGCACCTTTACCTCTTTCAAAGGCACTTTTGCCAGAGGTCAATGCAGCCACTCAAATGCAACTTCTAAAAACATCAAATTAGGGGTTTTTTTGCCACATTTCCATGGGTGTGTTAGGGCAGGAAAAGAGGAACTGGGGATCTGTTTTTTACAGTGTGACTAATTTATGTAGGTGATGATAGTGTATATTGGAGTTTGTGAGCACTCTGGGATAACAGAGAATTCCAGTTTCAGTGCAGGAATATATTACAAGCCCCAAACAGGAAAGTTACCAAACATATTTCACCAAGGCTTTTACTTCTTTATCCCTTTAGCTTTGCCATAAATGTGAGTAGTAGGAGAAAGTTGGATCTCTGCCTTTCATCATGAGCTCACCTGTAAGGGGCTCATCAAACTGAAATTTTTTCATTCCAGGTGCTTTCCTCAAAATATGAGAATGGAATTTCCCTTGGAACTCTTACAGGAGCAACAAATGAGTGATGTATCAGCCTAATATTTTTTAAATCCAGTGGCTATGAAGAGTAAAATATAACTCTTATTTTTGGTGAGCACCAAAAGCCTGACATTTTAGAATCCTTTTAGTATTTTCTGTTACACTTCATCTCTGTTCTTGCAGCTAACTGGTAATTTTCCAGCACCCTGACTTAGCACTGGTCACCAAGTTCCAGTTCAGTGATCACTCCCCACTTGCTGTAGAAAAACAAGCTGTGTTTGGAGTGTGAATGCTATTCCTCATTCCTGCCTCTGCCAGGACTTGGAAAGACAAGGTGAGAGGAGTGTGCTGTGCATGTCTGGAACTGTTGCTACCTTGGAGGTCTTCAAGTGCTACCAGACTCCTCATGAAAGGTGATTTGTGCACGAGACATGACTAAAAGCTAAAGATTCCTTGAGTTTGAAGCACAGCCAAATAAATCAGAGGAGAAAAAGCAGTAGGAGGAAGCAGGAAAATTCAGAATTTCTAGGTTTATGGTAAAAAAAAAAACCCCAAAGATAGTGGGTGGTGGAAGTGTGAGCTGCATGTATGGGCTTGGTCTCCATTAAGACAAGAATGTGAATTTAGATTGGGCTTCAGTGACCTGAACTCCATTGTGTCTGAGTGTAAATGTGCTTTTTTTTACTGGAACTGCCACACGAGCTGCATCTTCTGGTGTTATTCTGCTTTAACAGATGGAAATAGGGTCAGGTCTAGCTTAGCTGGGCAGCCAACCTGTGTAGATGGACCTGTGCTATGCAATTTAATCCTTAAATAAAAGCAACACTCAATTTTAAATGTTTTTGAGATGCCTTTAAATAGCACAAGTTTCTTCTATTAGTTTTTCATTTAGAGATAAGCCAAGGAAATAAAGGAGAACCCTTGTAGAGGGAAATCTTCCTGAACATGTCAGTTTTCACTTTCAAGTTCAGTTCTCCTGCTGTCCAGGAGAGCTTTACACTGCTGGGATCACTCAGAGGTGTCTTCATGCAGCACTGCAGGGATCCTGAAACAGCTTCTAGTTAATCTGTGCTACTCATTTTCATTTTTCATTAAATTAGTGTCAAAAAAAGAAGAAGAGAGGCAGAAGTAGATGATGTGAACACCTCAGTCTTGTCTGAAATATGGTTGGTGAGATGAGAAAGAAAGAAAGTGGTTTGATAGGAAGCTTTGTTTCCCCTTCTATTTTTAACTTCAGCTACTGTAGTGATAGACATTAATCATTCTGGAAACAGCCATTTTTATCAATATTTGCATACTTTCCTTTTAAATAAATGGTAGTTTGTTGAGGTGAGGGGGAAAAAAATGTGTTTCAAAGTCTCGTGAGCGATGATTTTTGGGGTTATGCTCTGTTGAGCATGTGGCAGTAGAAACTAAATTTGTTTTGCAATTGCCTTTCAATGTCTGAATGCAAATATTAGTCCAGTTAAAATCTCAGACAGAAAACTCCCTTGAAGCCTCCTAATGAGATTATATACAATGGAATTGTGATCCTGGGTTTAGGAGAACCCAACTGACTGAAATGTGGATGTAGTCTGGCACAGATTTGTGCCAGTCCCACCATCAGTTATCCTGTGTGGGTGCTCAGTGAGTTGAGCATGGCAGACTGCTGGGATGATGATAAATCCTTGATGTGTGACTGTACAGTGGAGGAGGGAGGGAAATCTGGAAGGGAAAGAGGAATATTCTGAATGGACTTTTGAATTTCAAACTAAGAAAACAGAGTCAGATAGCCTAGCTGTTCTCTAGCCACTAGAGGAAATTACTGTATTTGTGGGAAGCTGGGTTAGGAAGAACTTGCAGTGAAATTCTTTTTTCCACTCTGAACTCAGAGCCTCAGTGAGTCATTTCCCTCCTGCCCCCCTCTTCCCTCCCCCAAACCCTTATCATGGCTGTAGCTCAGAAAGCCACTGAGCAGTGTCTGAAGAGGCAAAATGAAGCATTATCAGGAAGAATTTGCTGAATCTTCCCTCTTCTGCTTTGAGGTGCAGATAACCTTTCTAAGCAGGATGGAAACAAGGCTGATAAGTTGGAATAACATCATTTCCAAGAGTACCCAGTGCTAGATGGTGCCCAAGTGAGTAACTTATCTGGGCCTGGGGACTCAGCTCTGCAGCACAATTGGGTTGGCAGGTGGGAAGGGATTAGTGAGGAGTGTTAATTACTAAAGATGTCCTGACCTCTGAGCTAATGGGCTGCAGCTACATCAAGCTATTGAATAATTACTTCATAGTAGGCAGCTCACTGCTGAACTGGGAGTGAGGTCTTTTCTTCCAGAGCTGGAGATCTCCCTTCAAGGAGTGTGGCACTTGATGACAACTTTGTTTGCTGAGAAAAAGACAGGCAGAGAGGATTTTCAGCAGTGGTTTTGCTCTGAAATAGAAATATTCCTATCTGAAAGTTATTTTTGCAACTTTATACAGTTCTCTTCCTCCCTGGAATGGTCTTTCCCATTCTAGATAGCAGAGAGCAAATGAGTTAGATGAGTATTTCTAATTAATTCTTCTGTGCTTAGGCCATTTCTACCTTTCTAGTTAATAAACTGAATAATGTGATGCTCACATGTCACTCATTCCCTGCGATTTTTGCAGCCCTAAGGAGATATTATTAAGTGCATGGTTTACTGGTTAGGTTGGGTTTTGTCCTAATTGTGCTCTGTGTTAATTGAGAAGGTATGTGGAAGAAACACACCTAACCCATGAATCAGGAGTTGGGAAGTGTCCCAACCTTCTTATGGAAAATAAATATTTAAATGGAAAATAAATACTTAGGTTATTGAGCAGCTCACAGGTAAAGACCAACTATGAACTTGGCTCAATACTCAGGCATGAGTCCACCTAAAAAAGGCAAATCCAAGCCTGGTGTGTCCCCAAGAATCCTGTTAGGATGGTGCAGTGTCACTATTCACTGTTAACCACAGCAAGGGTCCTATGTTGCACACAACAGCAATGCCAGGACAAGAAGAGGGAGCTTGTATGAGAGCTAAAAGGGTTGAGGAAAGAGTTCTGCAGAGCTGCCAAAGCATCAGGAAGGATGGAGAGGCTGGGAGAATACATTCCTTGTGCCTTCCAACAGCTGCATCCCCAGTGAAGGGGAGTGAAAATTGGTGAAACTGGAGCATTCCAAGGAGCAAAACACCCCAGCTTTCGGATTTCACAGCACACAGCATCCAGCAAGAACTTTCAAGATCAACTGCATATACTTTAGTCTTAATATTTCTAGCATTCTCTTTATTCCTTCTGATTTAATGCTTATTTTTCCCCTTCAGTTAACTGTAACCATTGCAACCACCAACCTGTTGCTGAGATTGTGCTGGGCCAGCTGCAGAGGGGAGGAAGCAACACTAGAGCAATGCAGGTGGAGCACAAAGATTTTCTTGTTCCTTTTCTGCTGCCCCTTTCAAGGAAAAAAACTCAACAAAAACCCAAGCAACAACCAAAAAAAAAAATATTTTTTTAACTAACTGGTAATATAATTATCAGTGTCTTATCTGGACTTAAAAGGTAGACCAGTCTTATTATGTGGTCAACTGAAGATTTAATTTGTGAGTTAATGCTTTTGATTATTTTCTTGTGGTTTCTTTTGTGTTGTTTTTTTTTTTTTGTGTGTGTGTGGAAAGAATCCACACGAGATCTTTGGAGCAGCTACTCTGATCTCCCAATACTTATTCTGGCTTGGAGACAAAGAAAAGTGGATGCATTTGTTTGTACAGTTAGAAAAAATTGGCATTGTTTTCTAGCCACAGCCATCCACCATCTGTTATGGTGCTTCCAAGACCAAAAAAATAGCATTTTTAAAATCAAAACACTAGTGCTGTCCTTGCTACCTTGCTTAAGGTAAATCAAATAGATATTGTTAATAGATACCTATATTTTTTGCTTCATATATAATGTGTGTATGTCTATGAGCATCTAATCTCTGCTGCTGCTACATATAGAAAGGCTTTATATAATTCTGTAAACAGAATTTTTTTCAAGTATAATGGGTTTATTTCAGTTTGAAGCATGGGGACTGTTGGGTCTTGAGCTGCTGGGAAGATACAGAAATGGAAAATTAGCTCTATTAGAACGTGGAAAATGTCTTTCTTTAACACACTGGCTTCACATGCTATAGAAAACACCTCAAATACCATTCAATATTTAAAAAGCATGCAGAAACAGCATTTTTCCCCTGAAGGTTCAGTGGTCTCAGAGCTGAATCAATGCATCTGTGCCATGTATGATCTGCCACTCAGCTCAGGGCTGGGCAGACTGCTGCTGTGTTTGCTATAAAAGATGTCAGCTTTGATTACTTTAGGTTGCAACAGGGTAATCCCATTGACCCCAATTGCTGAATTTCTTCTGTGCAAGTGCAATCCACCCTCAGCTCCTCATTGTGTGTGACAAGTGACTTGTGTTGAGAACAGCTCAATATCCAGGAAGATAACCAGGAAATACTGTAAAAGCTTCAGCTGAAGATGTTATGTGCTCCAGATGAAGTCTGGGGAACACTAAAACTTGGAAATTCTCCTTTCTATCATAAGCAGCCATAAAGAGTCTGCTTTGTTTGGTAGAGCTTGTCAGAGAAACCTTTGAAGGACAGTGCACCAAGGCACTGTATTCTTTTTAGCCCATCTTGCTAAGAAGATTAGGAGGGTTGCTGGAGGTTATAAGATACAGAATTTCTGTACAGGATGGGTTAATGTGATGCCAAGAAGCATCTTGAAAAGGGATAGAAGGGAAAGAATGGAAGTGAACTGGAGAGTGTATGAAAAAAACCCAGGTTTCTAAGGCATGTTCTTAAATCAAAGAGCACAAGGAAAAGCTTCTTCACAGGGTGATGGTTGGATGGCTGATCCCAAGGGGCTTTTCCAACTGGAAGGATTCTGACTCTGGTCCACCTGCTTGCTTGCTTTGAGCCCAGGGAGTTCAAAGCTGTTGGAGTTGGGGACTCTCCATTAGCCAGGCAGCCAGATGGACCTTCTCACTCTATAAATTACACTCCCATGGTGAGTAGCTTGACTTTCTGCTTCCTACTCAGAGTTTCCAAGTGTGAGAAGAGGAAACTGAGCAGCTTCACTACGTCAGGAGCTGAAAGCCAGCACCCTGTCCTGTGTCACACAGCAGAAATCTACTGAGGGCTCTCTGTGGTCAGACACTGACTTGAAATTGCATCACGTTTCCTATAGTCACTGTGCCTGTGAAGAGGCTCTGTTGTCTCATCTGCTTTTCCCAGGGTCCCCCAGCAGGTGAGCTTCCCCTGGGGTGCTGCCTGCAGAGCTGTCACCTTAAACCCAGGGTCACTGCAGGTCACCAGAAGAAGGACACTGGAGCTTCAAGGCCCAGGGATGACCCAACCAAATGCTGCTTCTACACCAGGGCTTGCTGAATTTCTTCAGAGCTTGTTACTGGGGCTCAGCAAAAGAAATTGTAGATTTTTTTCACTGGTTTTTCTCTGATGGACCCTCAAAAGGCTTTTCTTTATGAGCTTTATGATTTAATTATTTTTAATGTCCTGCTGCAGGGAGGTTTTAAAATTCCCTATATTCAGTATGATTTACATATACATTTTAATATGAAATATTCTCTTCAACTGGGAATAGGACCCAAGTTTTGTTACTCATATACAATGACCTGATGGATGCATTGCCAAAATGCTTTAGTATCAGAAACAGTAGAAAACAGAGACCATAAATGTTGGACTCTATGGTGGGATTTTCACAGGTTGGGTTTTTTGGTGTTTTGCTTTCTTTACATTAATTTTCTTTGCGTTCTTTAAATGGATTTAGTGCTCCCTGAATTACCAGTTATGAGTACCCTAGTACTGCATGCAGTTCATCACAAACCAGCCTAGCAGTGGAGCTGTTTTAACAGCAACATCTTGGAAGCAAAAGCTGTTGCCAAGGAAGTCAGTAATCTGTGGAAACTCCAGAGTTACTTGGGGAAGCTCCCTTTGCAGCTGTCCTCAGCACAGCTGCCTGCAGGAACAAGACTTTGGTGCTCAGCTTTGTACTTGTCAGCTATGGGATTTTTTGGTAATGATGTTTTTTTGAGTTGTGGTTTAGCTCAAAGAGTTCTCCATGCACATCTCTGTTACAGGGCCCTGCTATCTAAGGAGCAGTTGGGACACAAAGAAGCTGTGCATCTGGTTTAATGGTGAATGAGAAGGGAGCCTTGCCTTGGTAATGTGCTTCAGTTTATTTTCAACAAGCAGCAAAAATGATGATGAACTTTCCATTTGAAGTGTTATTCTCCCCAGTGTTACTGGCACAGGCTTGACACCCAGTTACCTTGCTGAGTGAGCTCTGGGGAGCCTTTTGATTCAGGAGAAACCCCTTAACTTGAAAAGCTACTTGTGATAAAACTGCCAAGCTAGAAAACATCCTAGAATTTCTGTGCTGCTTTCAATTCAATCCTTATTTCCAGCAGCGTGGAGTCTGAGGTTATTTTTCAAGGCTAGCTTGTAGAAGGCTGTTAAATGAGAATATTTTGCTCTGAAGAGCTTGCAGCAGGGTGCTCTCTTCCAGCTGCACTCCCTGACATTATTTATTGCAGCTCAGATGGACTTCAGATGTTTGGGCAAGATATGGCAGTAACCATATCCCAAAATCCAAGTCTTCTTTGAATCCAGCATCTCCTAGGACTCGTGCCAAGCTGTTTGGTGAAAGCTGCACCTCTGGTTTCCAATGGATGTGCTCTGCTGCTGCCTGCCTTCTTTGAACTTCCAACTGTGTGTCCAGAGATATTTGGAGTTTTAAGAGCTGTGGGGGTATAAATAGAAACAGAAGCATTTTGACCTGAAGCACTCCTCAGTTTTAGGTGAAATATACATTGTCAAGGCTTCATCTGCCCCTCTAAAATAGATCTAAGTAAAATATTATTGGGCTTCTGTAGCTCTTCCTCACTAAGCTTGGGGTTTAAAGGCTAGGAATTCTTTTGGCATGGGAAGAGGATTTTCTTGGAAGTTCTGGCCTCATTTCTCCCCTTTGTTGCTGAATTATTTATTTAATAGCCCTGCAGATCACCCACCAGAAGTAATTCTGATGCATGGCTATTCATATTTTAACAGCACTGCCTTACTTAGCAGATGAAGAATTCAGGCAAGTAATTTACACTTGCTCTTTTGCAGTCTGCACTTGGGGAGCTTGACAGATCTATTCTCTCATTACAGTGGATTTGTTTCCACTGTGATCTAGAAACCTGGAACTGAATGAGTTTGGTAGAATTAATACAGAATCAACATCACAGTCTGCTCAAGCTCATTAAAGTCAGAAATTTAAGAGACTGTGGCCACTTTTAATGCTGTTCTATGTAATTTTAATGGAAATATCTAATGGATGAACTCAGTGTTATTTGGAGTGCAGTGACAGCTGAGCTGAGAGAAAATGGTTTTCATGCTATTTCAACCTTTTGTTGTTGCTGGGGTATTTTTTCTCTCTGCTCTTGGTGTGCTGCTTTTATTTACAGTCCACTCTTAACCATTTCCTGAAGGTTGGTCAGCAAGAGGAAGCTGTTTTGCTGCAGAGACAGCTCAGCCCTTCAGCTGGACTGGTGAATTCAGCCCAGCAAGGCCAGATGGAGATTTTATTGCCCTGCCTTTCCCTCGACTAAAGCTAAGAAGGGTTGTTTTGACTGGGAGCAAGAGCTGTTCCTGCCACCAGCAGAGGTGGGTGGCTGACTTCCAAAGCCAGTGCTCCTGCTGGAATGAAATCCACACGTTGGTTCCTGCTGCTTTGGTCCTTCCTTTTAAGGCTGAGTGAAATATCATCATGTTGGAGATACGAAGTGAAATATCCTCATGTCATGGAGTAACTCCTTGGGAGTGAAATTCTCTAGGCTAGCTTGGTGCAGGGCTGCTTCTCAGCACTGATTTTTGTGGGGACAAATGAGTTAGGGGTCTGGAAACCATATGCCAGCATTTTGTGTGGTGAATAAGGATATATTTGATACTCTTTCACTTCTCTTGACAGGCATATGAATCAAATCCATACAGATTTCATTCTTCAGGCTCTTTATTTGCAGTTTGGAAACACAACCCTTACAGCTTAAGCAGAAACTGAGCTGGATTTTCATTCTTCTGAAGCTGAATGATCTATTTACAGTCATTGCCAGTATACAATATATCAGCATCTTCTTAGCCAAGGAGAGACATTCTATAGAATCATCTTAATTATTTGAACTTTCTATCCCAGGGTGTTAATTCCAGGCAGAGTGAAAAGAAGTGCAGAGCAGTGACACTCATTAATTCTCCGTGGGTGATGTTATCAGTTGGTGATAAACGTTGCCTTTGTGTTGTAAGCCCCCGGTGTGCTAATTTTATTGTCTTCTGTGGTTTGGGTAGTGAGAGACTTACAGGAAGGGCTGGCTCCAGAGCACATAGGTGCTGCAGAGCCTGTCAGAATGGCTATGTCACAGTTCTGGGCTTGCAGGGGGAAGCACAGGCTCAGGCTGCTGAGGAGAAAACATGAAATACCATCCAGACCCGGGCTCTGCTCACAGTGACAGGAGCAGAGGGGATGGGTTCAGCTGCTCCAGGGGAAATTGGGATTTCAGGATTCCCTGGCAGAGCAGCCAGAGCCTGGCACAGGTTGAGTGCCCAGCCCTGGGGGTGTTTGATGTGGGTTTGAGGGCCGTGGTTTAGGGGTGATGGTTGGACTGGCTGATCCCAAGGGGTTTCCCACCCTGGCTGATTCCATGGTTCTACCTGTAGCACGGGCAGCACTTCTGAGCTGTGGCGTGAGGGGCTGAGCACAGTGGAAGGAAAAATACCACTTTCCTTTTTCTCCAGGGGGAAGCAGTGAATGGAAAGGTGAGTGGAAGCAGTGGAGAATCCCCTCTGTGTCCTGTCTGTCTGATGGAGAAGGGCAGTGGAAGGTGGGGAACGGAGCAGGGCAGCAGGGCTGGGGGAAGCAGGAAGCAGCGGAGGAAACCAGTCATCGTGAGGCGGCCCTTGAGCCACGGCTGGGCCAGGCTCTGCCTCTGTGTGTGTGTGTGCAGCAGAGAGCCCTCAGCCCCTGTGAGCACAGCACACGGGCAGGGATGGGCCCGAGGGGGCTGGGCAGAGATTGATGGCTCTGGCTCCGCGGAGGAGAGGGTCCCTGGGTGAGGCTGGCAGCAGGAGAGCCATGTGCCGCTCGGCCCTGGGCGCCAGGTGAGTGCTGCTTGTGCTCTTACCTCCTTTACACTCAGTTGCAAAGGACCTAGAAAAATCAGCTAGTCCTACCCCCTGCCAGAGCAGGGCAAGCTGGATAACTGATAGGGAGCAGACTAAAAAGAGAAGAAAGTGGTGTTTGGGCTAACAGACTGTTAACTCGGGCTGAAGAGGGAAAAGCTGAAGTGAGTTCAGTTTGCCAGGGAAGAACAGCAAGTTGAAGCAAGTTAAAGAGAGTAAAGTTATTTACAGCAGAGTATCTCAGGCAGGCTGAGCTCTCAGTTCCCTTTGTCCTGCAAGACACAGTTGAATTAGCAGTATTCGTGCTGTACTGTTAATCCTTCTGAGGCTGTTGTGAAAGGGGCTGCTAGAAGTATTAGGAAATGGAATGTGCAGCCAAGAAAACAGAGATATGAAAGAGTGTTTCCAAAACACTTGAGGAATAGTTAATAAATGGAAAAAAAAGACAGGAAAATTTAGCAGAAAGCAGTTTTAAGAGCAGATGGTAAATGTTTAGATGGTTGGAGAGCTGCTTTTTGCTCAAAAAGGAGCACCCTGGGGAAGGGTTTGGGTTGCAGCTTTGCTGTAATGCTGCTCATTTTGGGCAGAGACTTCATTCTGCCTCTACATGATTTGAGGAATGCCTTTGTTTCTGTAAGTTCTATATTATATATGTAATTTTATCTATATGTTCTATATTCAGAAGGAAACCAGCATCTTGCTTTGCTAGGTTTTCCCTTCAAAACAGACTTTAAAGACTAGAGGTTATGAGATACAATGGAGCTGAGAAACTTCTCTGACATAATTGGCACAGAGATGCTTGTTAGAAATTCAGATCAAGTTTATTTTTTTTTTGCTGCAGCTTTGAAGGCTGTTTTTCATTTGTTTTGTTTTCTATTTGTTTTCAGCATGAGCAAACCAGGCTCCAGGACAGACCGTAAATATTATGATAACAAATAAGAACTGATAATACAAAGTCTGGCAGCTGCTTTTTCAGAGTGGAGGGCAGTGTGTTTTTGATGGCCATACACTGCAAAATCAGGATATGAGCACATCTGCCATTTGTTTGCTGAAGTTAGGCAAGAACTGAGGGCTCTTGGATCTTCCAGGATGCAGTCCTCAGTGAAATCAGCTTGTTCTTGCTTTACCTGGGCTGAAAGCCAAGAGCTTTGAAGGCCAAAAGGTGTGAGTGTTCTTCTGTAATGTAATACAGATTTTTTTTTGATCTGGCCAAACTTTTCACTTGTAGTTGGACTTTTAGCTAGTGAAGTTCTCACAACAGCATGAAAAAATGTGAATTTTCATGTCCCTTTATGACAAGGAGCTGGTGTTTGGGAAGCATTCACTCATGCTAGACTTGGACAGACCTGATGGACACATGAAGAATGCACTGAGGGCTCATTTTTCTTCCCTCCCTCCCTCCATGAAGATCCCCCAGTTACAGTGTTTTGAGTAGCTTGCTGCAAAATACCATCTAGTGTCCTTCCAGAGTTGCTTGGTACTGTGAAGAAAACCTCTTGGGCCTAGATTCCAAGTACTTAAGCTTATTTTAGAAGCCTAATTTGGAATCCTCAAGTCCTCCCTAGGTGTCTGAAAGTGCTTGAGGAGCCCACAGATGCAGTCAATCCCAGAGAGAGGCAGAGAACAGCAGAGCAGCCACGAAATCTATTGAAAATCCTGCTATTTTGGGCTCCTTATCTCAGGTACTGTGTCCTTGGCCCCATGGAATTCAGCTCCAGCTCCTTTTCTTCCCCTGGCTGCTATGGGGAAGTTCTGAGGGCTGCTCTCTATTTTAGGACTGTTCTGCAGTGAGGAGTCAAAAGTGAGAAATGGTCCTGAATAGAGGAAGCAGAAACTGATTTCTTTGGGGCTTTCTTCCCCCTGCTTGCTCCTCTTCTTCCCTGGTTTGTTTTTTTTCTCCTGTCTGCCTGATATTCTGGCATTTGTGCTGGAGAAGAGCCCCATGCAGGCATGCTGCACACTCCAGCTGCTCTGCTCTGTACAGGGCCAACATGACCTAGCCAAATATTTGCATTTTCTGTGTTTACCTAGGGTGGGATGCCCTTGTCCCCAGTGTTTGTCACTGGCTTCCTAGAAATCCCAGCCTGCTGCTTGGTTTGGATAACCTCTCCCAGACACACATGATTTTTATGATTTTATGATTAAGTTTTCTAGGCTGCATAGATAATTGGAGTTTCAACTGGCCTGGTAGACACGACACAGCAGGATTTTTACCTGTGTCTTTACCTATAGAAATTTTCAGTGATCTATCAGACAGGAAAAGTTACTAATGAAGAGAATAATTATTTTGGTAACCTGTTTAAGATGACAACAGGAAGAGTGGTAACTGTAAAGGTGCTTGGTGGAGCATGGCATTAATTTGCCTATAAATAAATGGAATCCTGCAGATGAATTCATCATCCTGAGGTTACTCAGCTCCAACTGCTCATTCCTTCACTGTACAGCAAATCACACTGGATTTTCAAATGACTTTGGAGTTTCACAAAACCAAAGCAATTTGCTTTGGCAAATAAAAACCAGCTTTGGCAAACCAAAAGCAAACCAATTTTCTTTCTGATCCCCTGCCTGGTGAAGCCTCCCAGTGTGACCTGAGGCATGCAAAGGTAGGAATGCTCAGGTAACATTTCAGAAGCACTCTGCCATTGTTTTGCTGGCTGCCAGTCACTCTGGAGAGCTGTATAAAAATAAGTTGGGACTTTCTGCACCATGGTTTTTCTACACTGCAGACTTCCTGGAATCTCTGAGCACCCCTCTGTGCTCACAGCTGGCTGCTGAACCACCTCAGTTGTTGGGAAAACCTGCTGCAGGACACAGGCTTTGTTCTCATCTCAGTTCTCCAGTTGAAAATTGATTTTTCTTGCACTTGCAGGACGATGGCCTCGCAGGAGCAGCTCTGGCCAGTCCCCATGAAGGCAATTGGAGCTCAGAACCTCCTGACCATGCCTGGAGGAGTCACCAAATCAGGCTATCTTCACAAGAAAGGAGGCACCCAGCTGCAGATCCTGAAGTGTAAGTGGGCCTGGGTGGTAAGGGAATGCAGGGTTGTAAATGCTTGCCTGAGGGGCCAAGAACAGGTTGATTTCAGCCACTTTTGCTGCCCTGGGTTAGAGTTCCACTGGAATATATTTATGGAAGAGCCATAGTGAAAGAATTTCCTTGAGTTGTTTTGGAACCGGAAATCTTAGATAATAAATGTTGTTGATTTTATTTTAAGTGGTTAAATCTCTAACCACTTGAAGTCAAGGCCTTCCCAAGGAGGATTTTAAAGACACAGAATCCTGAGATATGTATCAAGTATTTTTTTCTAAAATAAATTAAACTTGGCTTTTTTTTTTTTGGTTATTCTGTACTGGAAAAATATCCCCATCTCCTGCTGCTGTTGTGAAATGGAAATTTTCTCACTGCCAACGTTAGGCTGTACTTGAAACCAGTAAATGCTTCTGGAATTCCCAGTTGCTTTCTTCCATGAGCTTGACCTGCAGCCTCCTCAGCTCCTTTTGAAGGGTCACATCAGCTGCTCTCAAATGGGGGGAGCAAATACCCCCCTTAGCCCTGAAACCCTGGGGGTGCACAGCTGCACCAGCAAAGAGCTGTCACCTAACTATTTGGGCTTTTAAAAACCTGAATTAAATCTTAAATACATCTTAATAATTCTTAAGAAATTAAGAAAATCTTAATAATACCATCCCAGTTAAGAGGTTCTAATTAATGTACTGCATTAGGATTTATCTTTTGCTTGCTTCTTTTTTTTTTTCTTTTTTTTTTCTGTTTTCAGGGCCCTTGAGATTTGTGATTATCCACGAGGGCTGTATTTACTATTTTAAGAGCAGCACCTCTGCATCTCCCCAGGGGGCATTTTCCCTGAATGGTTACAACAGGTGAGTGCCAAAGAAGTCATGGAACACCCAGACTGCTTTTACTTCTTGCAGGACTGTAGATATTCCATTTCCAACACAGTTTGTGGGAATGCAGTTGTAGACATTGTAGATACATAAACTAATCTCTACTTTTTATTTAATAAATATATATACTGTAATTTTTCCATGACATTAGCTTCTGTAAACACATTAATGGGACAAATACCATGGAATTTGTAAATCCTAGGACTGTCCCATTGCTTTTTCTACACCTGCAGCCTTGTAGAGAGCTTGTTTGGAGCTGTGCCCAGGGCTTGGTTGGTGTTACCCACACACATGAGCATCACTGAGAGAGAATTTGTTAGACTGGGTAGTTGCAGAAAGCTGTGTGAAAACAAAGCACTCAGAGGCTGCTCTGGAATTTGTCTTGCAGTTTTCATTCAAGACAGGACAGGAGATGAGTTCACTAGTGAGTCAAAACACACAGTGAATTTTTAGTATCCCTCCCAGCTGAACTGTGGGTATTTCCCACATTAATATCCTTTTAACAATGTTATCTTGATTAGGTACTTAACCAAAACTCACTGTGTCTGAGAATCTTTTGTTCTGTTTGCAGATTACCTTCCCTAAATATAAATGGCTATGGAAATACTGTATTTTATGAGGAAATTGCTGAGTAACAGTTTAAGAACAAGAAAGCCCCAGTTATGAAAAAAAAGATTAATCAGATTTCTTTATGGCTTGTGCTGAATGCATCTTAGAAGTGTTACATTTAGATTACTCACAGTCTTAGGGGATTTTTTTTTGTTCCAAAGTATTATAGTGAGCATTGCCAACTGAATTTTTGTGTGTTGTGCTTGTTTGAAATGAGAATCCAAGTGTGCATAAGGGTGTAAACACAAGGAAAAACTTGTTCCCAGTGAGGGTGGCAGAGCCTGGCAGGGGCTGCCCAGGGGGGTTGTGGAGTCTCCTGCTCTGGAGACATTCCAGCCCCCCCTGGATCTGTTCCTGGGTGACTTGGTCTGGGTGCCCCTGCTCTGGCAGGGAGGTTGGACTGGATGATCTCTGGTGGTTTCAGTGCCCTTTCTGCTCTCAGTGCTCCACATTGTCCATATACCAGTGTGTGCAGAGGTTTTGGTGGTGTGTTCCTGGGATATTTTCCAGGAGCCAGAGCTGCCTGGTGCAGCAGGTTCTGGAGCTGTGGGAGCTGCAGAGCAGCCAGAGGTGTTGGTGAGGCAGGCTGCAGGTTGAGAGCTGCTGCTTCCTCCCCAGGGTGATGAGGGCAGCTGAGGAGACAACTTCCAGCAACGTCTTCCCTTTCAAGCTGGTTCACATCAGCAAGAAGCACAGGACATGGTTCTTCTCAGCTTCTTCTGAAGATGAAAGAAAGGTAACTCTCTTCTTTTGCCAAGATGATTGCCCTTGAAGAAAGAAAGTGAATCCTGGACTTCCCTAAAATCTCAGTGGCTGAGATGCAGCTGTCACTGAGTTTCTTCATATTCTTTATTTTTGGCCAAGGAAAAAATGTTTGTTAAATCTTTGATTAAAATGTGAAAGCTGAATGTCTCACACATAAAAACACTATGAGCAGGTACCTGGCTGTAGAACAGCTTGAAATGTGCACATGGACAGCTTCAAATTGTAATATATTCTATTACAATATATAGAAATAATATCTATAATATATAAAATGGTAATATATTTAGACAAAACATTTGACTCCTAAGCCCTCTCAGGAAGCTCATGGATAAATACTATTCCAATATAGTTTCTTTGCACAGTTACTCTTTTCTCACAGAGAACAGATACACTGTTTAATGACTTAAAAAGACAGATATGCTCAATGTGGGATTTTAATCTTATTTAGAATTGGATGTTGTCCTTGAGGAGAGAAATTGATCACTACCATGAGAAGAAAGAAACAATCCAAGAGTTCAGGTATAAATCTTCATCTTTCTTTGCTTTTTATCCCTTTTAGCTCTTGGCAGTGCTATTTGCACCCGTGGATAATTTGCTGTGAGATGCAGTGAGGCCCAAGAACAAACAGCTTTCCTAACAGCTTAAAGAACCAAAACCCTTCTTACTAAGAGAACTTTTGTACACTGAGCTTCTGAGGCAGCAGCAGCACATCTGGCTGTGTCATGGGAAAATGGGAATAGATTTCTTCTGCTTTTCCAGCATTGCTTTCCAGGGCTGCACTCAGTTCCCAGGCTTGTCCCATCCCAGCTGCTCAGTGATGCTTCTCTTTTGCAGTGACTCTGGCTCTGATGCAGACAGCTTCTATGGCTCAGTAGAAAGGCCCATTGATATCCAGTACTCTCATCCTTCAGCAGACAATGAAGGTGACTGATTTACACACTGATTAATGATTTATTCATTTACTTCTTTATTTTTCTTGGGTTCTGCAGGGATTATTCCAATAACTTAAGCAAACATCCATCTTACAACTGTAATGACTTTATACAAGGTGTGTAGTTGTAATTTAAAATCGGGAGGAGATATTCTGTAAAATTAATGTTAACTTAATAAATTCAGGTGTTTGGAGGAGGTGCCTCTACACCCTAATAATGCTATTTAATTTTTTGATTAAGAATGCAAAGTGGAGAGTTTGTAGTTCTAGCAAAAAGATCCAACTTCTCTGTCCATAGGTCACAGTGTAGAAATACACAGTGGTCTTTATTATGATAACAGAATGTTAATTATTAGTAATTATGTTTCAGAGGGAAGAGTTTGGGCTGAGAATGTTGAATTTTTCACAGCAGGGAGGCTGTTGGTGACACGGGCAGCTCAGAGGTGGCAGTGAACTCCAGCAGGAGGGGCCTCTCCCCAAGCTCCAGCACAGGCTCCTAAGGACAGGGTTGTATGAATATTGTCCTTGAGGCTCCTGCCACAGTCAAGGATGAGAATTTACTACCTAGAAGTAGCATGTTTTGATCTGATTTACAGTGCAAGGCAACATTGGAGCCATTGGAGCCATTGAAGCCATTTGTTGTGGTGCACTTTTGGTTTAAAAATGCAAATATATATATATAAAAAATGAATGTGGAAGTGATAGCTTGTTTAACTGACATGCAATGTAAGGGAGCAGCCCTTCTAAATAGGAGATGTACCAAAATGGATATAACCAACAAAAAAAAAAAATCCCAAACTGAAAAGTATGTATTTATTAAAATCAATAAGTACTCAGTATCCTTTCCTGGTTCCAGGAGAGTTTGTCAGCATCTGACACATGAATTTTTGTCTGCAGATTACGACCAGGAGGAAGAGGAAGAGTCTTATTTGCAGCCAGATACTGAGATGGTGAAAGATGGTATGTGGGCTCTTTCATTCCCTCCTCTGAAGGCAATAGCTTTGTAAATGACATTATTATTTTACCTTGGTCACATGTAAAGCATTGCAATGGTCACATAACTGGAGAGGTAACTGGAATGAAAAGTTCCTAGTCACAGCAGCAATAATTCACATTACATGCCTTTAAGGGCTTGTTTTCTTGCAGGCCTTCTGCTCTGGAGGGCAGTGACCAGTGTGGAGGAGGGCTCATGCTTTTAGTGTAATCTGTTTTTAGGGAACACTCAGCTAAATCATCATAAAAGCTGCAGGAGTTTATTGCACACACTCAGAATTGTGCTGGAAGTTCAGTGCTTATCCAGCATTTTAGATACCACTGGACAAGGTGCCAATGAATTTAAATCACCCAGCACTTGAAGTCTCATTTCTGGACATAATGTCTTTTCCTTCAGGGAGTCATTTTCCTGGATGCTTTCTCTTGGCAGATCTGGTCCTGCCCCCAGCCTACCCACCTCCACCAGTCCCTCACGTCAGGAAAGCTGCCTACTCAGAATCCAGGGCCAATTCCTTTGCTGGAAAACCAACTGTGCCAGTCCCACCACCACCTCCCAAAAGAAGCTTACCCAATATCAAGCTAGAGGACCCCTTAAACATGAGAGACCCCCAGTTCCAGTGCCAAGCTGAACTCAGTCTGAAGATCCAGTCCTCCAGCTGGAGAAGAAGTGAGCAGCTGCCCCCCGTGCCCCCTCTGCCCCTCTTCAAGAAGCCCACCTGTGCCAAGGAATCCTGCTCCTTGCCTCCAGAGCCTCTGCCTCTTGCTCACATCCTTGCTGCTCCAGAGGGCTGTGAGAAGCTGAAGGCATTAAACCTCTCCCCACGGACTCCTCCTCCCCTGCCAGGCACCAAGCCCAGGCTGGCACAGCTTGCTGAGAAGCCAGGAGAGCCCAGGGTGCCAAGAGAGCTCAGTAAACCCGAGCTGGCTGTGCCACCAGTGCTGCCAAAGCCACCCCTGCCAAGCCACCAGCCCCCTGCCATCAAGCCCAGATCAGAGAAGGCTTCCTTCCACCAGCTGCAGTAAGTGTGACAATGCAGTGCACCAGTCTGTGTTGCAGTGTGCATTAGTGAGCTGCTTCACTGACTGTCTCACACACTGGTGTGCTCCTCTTCCCTCCTGCACTCACTGTTTCATGACCCCGCAGTGGTGTGTGTGTGTGTGTGTGTGTGTGTGTGTGTGTGTGTGTTACAAACACACAGATGTTTGTTTTTTCTGAGGAGATGCCCTTCAGTTCTTGTTCTGTTTCTGCCAGGAGATCACCACCAGATGGACAGAGTTTTAGAAGCTTCTCCTTTGAAAAACCAGCACTACCCTCCAAGCCAGACCAGCCTGATGATGATTCTGATGATGAGTATGAAAAAGTAAGATCAAGCAGATGATCTGTTCTCAGAGCATTGCTTTTTTTCTTCCTTATGTCTTCTGGAAACATTTACAGTGCATGATTTCAGGGGGAAAAATCAAAACAAACCCCAACAAAATAACCCCAACCCAGCAAACTTTCTGTAAACACAGTATCATGTAATTTAAATTGATTTATTGTAACTTCTTGATAAATTCTGGATGTTAATATGGGATGGAAAGGAGGAAGAAGCATGAAGTAAACGAAATCACATGTAATAATTTCAGATCCTGATGGCTGTAGCTTTGCATAATCAATGGTTAGCATTTTGGGCTGTCTGAAACAACACAGTGATTAATTTTCATTTAATTCCTCCAGGTTGGACTGCCTGCCTCAGTATTTCTTAATACCTCTGAATCCTGTGAAGTGGAAAGGTAAAAATGTGATTTTTAAAGAACACAAAAAACCCAAAGATCGTTTTGATAGGTACCATTTCAAAACCACAAAAGTCAATTCCTTTAATATGGAGATTCCTTTTTAAGGGGATAGTTCAGTGCTCTTGTGTCAGCTGAAAATCCCCACTGCTGGCAAAGGGACTGTGCTGGAAATTAATAAGAGTTTAAAGAATCTAGGCATTTGGCTTCTGAGACAGAAAATGTTAAAAGATATTTACTTTTGCATTCTTTTTAGGACATTTAAAGCTAGCAGCCACCAGGGACAGCCACAGAATGGACTGTACTGTATCAGGAACTCCTCCACTAAGCCTGGAAAGGTAACTTGCATTTGCTGAATCTACCCCAAAAAAACCCTTTTTGATGAGAGGTTCTGTGTTTTTTATATAATAAAGGATTTAACACTTGGATGTGCTTTCTTAAAGCAAGAATATCTGAGACAATTAGTCTTTACTGCAGCAATTTAGGGGTTTTTTTTGTTAGACTGGACTCTTAATTCCTTAAAACATTGGCTTGGAAAAGCTTCTTGGCATGGACTGAATATATTGCATTTTTCTTCAAGGTGCTGGTTGTGTGGGATGAATCTGCAGAAAAAGTGAGGAACTACAGAATCTTTGAGAAGGTCAGTAGCTGCTGTGTGCACATATCTGCATGGCACATGCATGAATTCCATCTTTATTTGTGTATAGATCAGAAATAAGAAGTTAAAAGTAAAAATAAACTGATTTCCAGATGTCTGGGGTGAGAGCTGGAGTGCTCACATCTGGGCTTGCCACTGCTGCAGTGTGCAAAAGGAAACTGGCTTTGAATTTCTACCTTAAATTCCAGCTCCAGTCAAATCCTAAAGGAAGGAATATTCAATTCCTGAGTTTAAATTGGAATTATTTTGTGAGTCGTTTGCAAAGCAGTGGCTTGTTTGAAAGAACTGGGTTCTGGGGAGGATGATTTGGGTTTGTGGGGGTTTTGGGGGTTTGTTTTGTGTTTTTTGGTTTGGTTTTGGTGTTTTTTGGTGTTTGTTTGGTTTTTAAAATGGATTTATTTTGTATTTTTCAAGATGGAGTTGGAAAAATGACTGTCAGTATTTCCATCTATTTGAATTCTCCAACAGGACTGCAAGTTCTACCTGGATTCTGATGTCACCTTCTTGAACATGGGCAGTTTGGTGGAGTACTACAGCACTCACATCTTACCCAGCCACAGCAGCCTGATCCTCCAGTGTCCTTATGGCTACTCCAGACCCAGGTGACAGCTGCCAACACCCCCTGCTGCTTGGGGCAGGAATCCCAGGGCCTTCAGTGGAATTTCCTGCCCTGTTTGCACACAGACTATGTATTCATGTGAACTGGACAGAATAACTCCTAGCAGCCAGCTCAGGGGGTTTGCTGCTAGGAAGCTCTGACCTGGTCCTGCTGTGGAGCTGCCTGTGATACCTACCCCTGGAACTGCTGCTATTTCTCATCCCCTTGGCCTGGGGAAGATGGACATGAAAACAACAGAAAAGGGAACCCTGCAAGTATCTCAGAAGTCACTTGTGCCAGGGAATACTCATATCTGACTTGAAGGTGTCACTCCTGAAGTCAGCACTGGTGCTCAGCTGAGAGGTCTGTATTCATTCTAGGTAGAATGGAAATAATGACTATGCAAATCATTTGGTTCACTGTGGATAAAGATGATCATGAGCTCATGGTCACATCATGAAATGTGGCTTTTTTTTTTTAAGCCATCTCCTAGATCAGTGTAGCTTCTGATGTCAGAACAGACAGTATCAGGGTAATGGTGATGGCACCTGACGTTAATTAAAAAAAAATCAAATTACCCTGTTCCTAAATTGATGTCAAAGTGACCCTATCCCTAAATGGTAATCAAGACTAGGAATTTATTTGAATGACTTAATTTTGATTCAAAAGTACTGTTACAATGGTCTCTGATGTTTACACAACTTTTAATAATATTTTTTTTAAGTGAAAATAATCCTGTTACTCCTGCAACTCCTAGTTTTTCAGTCTGTACCTTCATCCATGAATTTCACTTTTTCTGTTATTTTCAAAGTTTATACATGTCAGTTTTCATACAGTTAGATGGTCACACGTGTAAAAACAAAGAAAACCATTACATGGAAAAAAAAAACCCCAGGATTTAATCCCTAAGGGATTTTTCCTTAATCAAGAGATGGAATATTAGGACCACACATAGGAATTGAGGCAAGAAACAGGGATCAACACATAGCACTTTTGATCTGTTCCTGCTGTAACAGATTTATCTGCATAAAGAATTGTCCTTAAACTTCAGATTCTGATGAATATTGGCTATTTTATGTTAAAGCCAACAAAGTATTTGTGGCATACAGATCTATCAGGACAAAATTTGGTGTCTTGCAATATTTCCCCATAGCTGGCAGAGTAAATTTTGCTGTCTGTGAATCCCTTGTGTGCTGCCTTTGGGGCTCTGGTCAGATAAATGAGGTTTTTTAGCCATAAAATCTCATATAAATTGAGATTTTAAAACTAAGACTAATCACATCCATATAGAACAGAACACTGTCTTGCCCTGTCTAAGATTTGCAAATATGTACATTTGTTCATTCCCTTTTTTATATATAAATGTGTATATTTCTGGAGTGGCTGAACTTGGCCAGTTGGCTTGATTTTGTGCTCATCTTCAACTCCATGGGTGTGTTAATGCTGTTGTTTGTAGTTGTGTGTTTGCTTTTCAGTCCCTTAAGAAGAAAATCTTCATGTAAGCAACACTGTCAGCAAGTTGGCATTGCCTCTTCTCCACCTGCCTTAGCTTCACTGCTCTACCTGTTGTGTGCAGTGTCAGAGGCAGGGAAAGCTCTGGTGTTTGGAGAAAGATCCAGAACAGATGGCTCAGGGTCTGTCTCCTCCACTTCCTCCTCCTCCCCTGGCTTCCCTCTGCACCACAGACCAGCCTCCTGCAGGCTGCTTAGCGTGAGACAGGCTCGTGGTGAAGGGCACGGGCAGGAGCTGCTGTGGCAGAAAAAGGTTTGTGAGGCTGGCACTACACCAACCAACAGCGTTGTATGGCCTGGAGAAGTTCAGAGGGCTGGGAAGGTTGCTGGAGCTCTGGTGGCACTGGTTTGGATGGGAGGCCATCTGCTGGTCAGGGGCCAGAGCTCAGGCTGCAGGGCTGTGGCTGGAAAGGGGGAACCTTCAGGAGCCAGGACTTTTTGGCTCATCCCTCTCAAATACATAGCAATGTTCCTTAGAAAATTCCTTAGATGGGCAGCACTGTGGCACCTGTGTGTAAACTCACCTGCTGCCAGCACACAGGTGCAGTGACTTGTTTCAAGCTTGCAGCAATACTTAACGAGGAAAGCTGACATCATTGGCTAATTATTAGTAATGACATCCATATGTGACTTACTGGGGGATGGTTTTCAGTGAGCAGATCTATCTCCAGCAGTCTCCTTGTCAGATGAGCCACCATCATCCCGTGTTGCTGATGTCTGAGCCATGTCAATTCACACAGATGTTTACCCAGGGCCTGGTTTTCCCTTCTGAACAACAAACAAATGCAGATGAGTGGCCAGAAAGCCAGAACGGGGTAAGCAGAGCCTGTGTCCTCAGCAGAGGTGGTTGGAGCAGCTGAGGATCCTCCCAGAGTGGCTGGCCCTGAAGGCACCCAGCAGGTTCTGCCAGCAGAAGGCTGTTTTTCCATCTCCTGGTGGGGATAGCTTAGGGGGGGGGGAGGATCAGATGAGTTCAGTGTCTCTGGGAGCCTGTTCCCAGACCCTCACCCCAGGGAGATGCTATACAAGAGTTTCCAGAAAGGGTAAAGGCTGAAAATTACACAGAAAAATGTAGAGAAAATAAGACAGCTACCAGAACAAGCTCACTTTACAGATGGGGCTTTATTTGCTGTGAGTGTGGGGTTATACTAACCACACAGCTCTTCCAAAGAGTTCCAAGATCTAATCAAAATCTATCTACAAGCTCCACCTTGTACACAACTTGTCTTTACACGGGAAGATACTCGACTGACTGCACCATCCTCAGTTCAGCCAGATACCTCTAACCCTCACCTAGGCCGGCCTCAAGCTTGCCCCCTCATGCTGAATAGCTGCACTTGTGGCTCGGCCCTGCCTCACTCTGAGCTCCCGTCAGAGCTGCGTGAAGAGCCCTCCGAGCTTCCCTGGCCGCGCCTATCTCGCGGCCTGCTGCAAGATAAGCTCCCCACAACCGAGCCGCAGGGATCCTGCTCCACAAGAAGCTCCTTTATAGCGGGGGGCGTCAGGGAAGGGCTCCCCTCAGCAGCACCCCCAGCCTCCGGCCCCTGAGGCGCGGCTCAGACCCCCCTCAGCCCGCCATCGCCACCCCCTCCCGCGCTTCCCGCCCACCCGCTCAGCCAATGGCAGAGCCGCTTACTCAGCCAGTCCGCGCCCTCCGATGGGCGGCGCCGTTGTTGGCCTGCGGCCTCGGGAAGCCGCACCCTGCGAGGTTGTGAGGGGGGGCTCGGGGCCTGGCGCTGTCTGAGGGGAGGAGGGAGCGGAGCGGCGGGAGGCGGAGCCGGGGCCAGCGGAGACAGCCTCGGCAGGGGCACCGGCTGCAGCCGCCGCTTCTCTACATCTCCCTCCTGCTGCCTTT
>JANHGL010017563.1:0-37926 GCA_024611195.1 Ceyx melanurus | reverse complement strand
GGGGGGGGTGTGCGTGTGTGTGTGTGTGGAGGGGGGGGGCGGGGCATAGGTGGCACTGTCTTACCGCCCTTGGGATGAGGAACGTGTGCTTGAGTCAGAGGTTTTGTACCTTAGGTATACCTGTATAGACCAGTGACTATTCTTGTACTGCTCAGCTCTGCAATGTATCTCTGTAGGGTTTTTGGCTTTTCAGCACGCAGAGACCACACTCCTTCATATTAATAGTTTGTTTTCCTGTGATGATTCATTACTGCCTTCATCTTATTTTGAAGACAAGGCAATTGCATTGCTCTTCTATCTCCCCTCACCCCAGTACACCCTGCAATGCAACACTTCACCCTTCTGAGTATCTCTAACCCTTTTCTCAGGCACCACTTGCCACCAGAGCAGGGCACAGCTGTCTGAAACCAAGCGTAGTCATCTCCCCTTCACTGGGCAGTCAAATTGTTGTACAAGTGTTGGTACAAACCAGACTCCTGCCTGACACCAAAGCTGCTCCTAAACTGCATCTGCCTTTCTCTCCATGGGAAAGCATGATCAGTCCTGCCTCAGAGGGAGACAGAGACTAATAATACAGTCTCCACTGTTTTGGACCAGCTGCTTTCCTAAAATTAAATGCATTGGAGTGTCTGGCGTTTCTTCTGAGGAAGTGTTTATAGGACTTTACACCACCGTTATCATTTTGCAGGATGTGCTAATAAGGCAACACTCAACAGAGCACATTTATCACTTGTACTTCACAAGCAACATTGGTGGCAATGTTCATCTCCTCAGAGGGAAAAAAATGAACATTACAGTGGGTTTAGATTCAGATAGCAAAGAAGCTAGATAAGATGTACTTAAACTAAAGGTAGTCTGCATATTAATTCTGTACTAAGAACATGATTTTTAGGTTTCTCCATAGTATTTTTTTCATACCTACCTTATTTTTTTTTACACAAACACACACACGTAGTTTCTGTTTGGAAAGGTGGGATAGTCATGAGCCTTTAATGACTTCTTGCAATTCAGGTCAATGTGGTACAGAACTCTACTAGTGCAGCCCTGGCCAAAATCAGTTGGCTCCTGAGGTCTCAGTAGGAAGGGGATGCAAAGAGGAATGTCTGTGCTCAGCACAGTGACCTCCCAGTGACACCTTATGAATGGGCAGCATGTGGCCACGTAGTATTTACCTGTGAACACAAATGTTTTAGCAAGAGGTTTCAGTTTGGTTTACATAATGTTTCTGACTCACTACAGGGTGCTTATCAGCATTTACCTGATTATTTGGAGTCAGATGATTCTGACAAATTTATTCAGCTGGGTTCTTCTCAGAGAAGGGCGATTGTTCTCATCCACTGAGTCCTTGATGGAGCAGTTAAGTCAGCATGATCCAGGCTTTTTCTGTGACTCCAGATAGTGAGAAATTAGATGAAAAATAATAGAACCTTGAGACCAAAGAGACAAGATGATTATTGAGGTTAATGATGTCTTGGATTGAATTGACACAATTTTGGCAGATCACAGGAGGAATTTATGGTACTCAGGGATGAGACACTGCCCACACAGACAACTGGGCATTCCTCCCACAACCGTATTATCAGGCCTGCTGTATGTGGCACGTACATCTACTACTACTGGTTTTCCATCACCATGTGGTTTCCCCCTCAGCTTTCAGTGGTACTGGTGAAGCACACGGAGCTGCAGGGTGCACATGTGCCTATGTGTGCGAGCGTGCTTGGGCTCATGGGAGAAAGCGGGCTTAGAGGGCACAGAGGTTCTGACCCAAATGCTTCCTGGAGCTTCTTCCCTCCTCTGCCACTGCTTTTTCTGCAGCTCAAGAAAATCAACCTCTTCACTCTTGGCTGAAAGGTATTTGGAATATTGCAGCATTGACAGTGTGAAAAGAAACCCTTCCCATATGGCACTGCAAACTTAGAAAGGCAAAACACTATCCATAAATGAAGTAAAGGGGGTGTTTTAAAAATTATACAATTAAATATTGTTTTTTTCTCTAACTGTTTTTAAATAAGTTTTTCTCCAAGACAGTTTTGCTGGAAAAAGACTCACTTCAGCTATTGATTGCAAACAGATTACCACCATATACTCATTTGTTTGCAGACAGAACCTCATTCCCTCTAGAGAATAGGTAAAATGGCAAACCACTCATTATGACTATTTGCTCATCCTCATTTAAGGCCTGTAATTGATACACTAAATGACGTGATATGTTTCTATTCCCTTGGTACTGTGATTAGTTGACTGAATCTCTTTTAAATAGAAGAATAATGAAATAATGACTAGTGAATAATAAATCCTTGTTTTCATGCTAATATTCTGTTGAATATCAGGTGCAGTATAAAAAGTGTCTATTCCTTAAACAATTTGCTCAAACAAAACCCTCGTTCTGAATTCAAACACTGTTTCTGCCATATCCAGTCATCTGTAGCCGGAGGCTTTGCAGGGAAAGTGTGTTTCAAGGAATGATTTAAATGAAAATGGGTGGCTGCTTGGATCATAAAAGAGGGAAGGAGTTCCAAGAATGAGAAACAGTGTGGAAAGAGGGCCAAAATAATAAAATGTAAATTTGTGCTTTTACGAATCATTCGCTACTTATCAGACAAAAGGAACCGCTTATCCTTGGCTTGCTGAGAAGTGTGTCCCGGGCACTGGAGAAGGGGAGATTGTGAGTTTGATGGGAAGACAATCGATGTTGTAAAGGGGGAGCTCCAGCTTGAGCACGTACTGCCTCTCCACCCCTGGGTTCAGGCTACGCAGGGCTGTGCCTCAAGCCACGTGCTCTGGGCAGGCCAAGGAAAGGCTCTGGTGCAAGCCCAAGGGCCTGTGCTTGAACAGAAGGACATGGATTCTGCAAGCAGTATGGCTTGCCAGGGGTTCACTGCTGATATTAAGAAAGATATTAAGGAGGACCAGGACTTTTAAAAATTGTTACAGAATACGTACACATGTACAAGCACCAGGCATGTAGTAGCAGATACGATGTGCCTACAGAATGTGGGTGCTTGTGCATAAAACATCAGACTGACAATTTAAGTTGGTTTCTAAGAAACCGTTTGTTTCTAACACAGTTTAGCAGTGTGAAAAGCCTGAACTGCCTGTTGAGGCTGAAGAGTTAAAATTGTTGCATACTGTGCAAAGGATTTTTATATCATTATATTAATCTTAAATTAATTGTAATAACTTCATTAGATGTACTTACATATCTACTTTGTTTGCTTCATTGGATTACCCTTTACTAGGAATAGATTTCCATCAATGTGGCAATACACATGTTGCTATAGCTACCCCGAGTCTGGCTATTTTTTCCTTAACGCTGGAGTTCTGAACAGCCTTCCCATTCCAGCATCTGAAACAGTTCACTCATAATGTTTGTATTCACATATATCTTCAGGAGTTTGTGTCTAATTCACCTCTTGAGAAATAGTAAGGACCTTCATCTGAGGACATTTGAACATCATTTAAATACAAGAGAGGACAAAAGGTGTTTGAAGAACATCTTTGAAATTAAGAACACACAGAAGGGACAGTGAGGAAACCCTGGGGAAGGGAAAGCAAAAACCCTCCTTTGCAAGAAATACCTAGCAGAAAAGAGGAAAGGCCAAAAAAGAAAATGCAGAAACAGTTGCATTAGTGTAAAATCCCAGCTGTCAGACAACTAGCTATAAGGTGTCATCCACTAGGAAATCCTGAGGGAAAACATGCACAACCTTGTTGTGTGAGCTATTCCACTGGTGGAAGACATCACTGGAACTTGCTTCCTAACAGGAACAGAGGAGCAACCTGCCCTGAGTTTCAATTTCTCCATGTGAAGCCTCACCAGAAAAAATCCTCTAGAGACGTCCTCTGAAAACCAAGAACCTAATACTGTCTCTCCATTTAGAGTGGCCCAGGTGCACACTTCAGTCCACATTTACCAATAACTCTCTGGTGCTTGTGCTTATATGAGACTCTAAGGAAGAACGGATGGGTGTGCAGGCAGGTGGGTGAAGTAAGGTGTGACTGTCACACAGGCAAGCCAGATGAAATTTTATTACCTTGGAAACTACCATCTATTCCATCTGTCCTCATGGCCATGGATCACGTCTAAGCAATCCTTCTTACATGGCTCCTGATGTTGCTTCGCCTAGAAGCAAACACAATTTACAGCTCAGAGTTTCTTATGCAATGTTCATACCAACAGGCTGATTGAAATATTGTAGAGTCTGTGGCACAAATTCAGAGCATGGGGTCAGGGGGTGCACCAGACTTTCCCTATATGTGCTTGACAAGCTGTGTAGATATAGCCTAGAATTATCATCGTCCTCTACTCCATCGACATCTCTGGTATTTCCTCCAGGCCCTGCAACTGGCAGCACTGGATTCTTATTTTACCTGGCATCTGTTGTTTCCTTCAGACCAAATGGTAGCCAGTGCGTCTCATACACTTTAATATCATATTAGCAAAGCCCAAAAATATGTTCGAACACTGGGAATGTGGTTTCCTAAAGTTACACATTGTCAACTATTCTAAAGTGCAATTGAAGGTTTTTGAATGAAGTAAACATAATAAGGAAGAAGTTTCTATCCAAGTAGGATTTTAAAGCTTTCTGTCTGCCTGAAAATCCTTGAAGTTGGTTCAACAGTTGGCTCTGTGAGGCATGCACTATCCCTTTGCAGTGACTGACCACCTCACCTCAACCAGCCCAACTGTCTGGACTGAAGAACTGACATTTAAACTTGATTTAACATTTTGTGCAATGCCAAGTCCAAAGACTTTTCTTATTCAACAGTTCATCTAAGGAGAGGGTGTGACTCTTTGCAGAAACAGATTTCAGACCTGATGAGTATCAAGTTACACCCTTATCATATATTCAATTACTTTACAGTTTCTAACAGCACAGGGTAGACTGCCCGGGAGGTGCAGTAAAATCTCACTGTTCACCAGCAAACACTACAAATGTGACCTTATGTTCCTCAAACAAGCTGTAGATTGTTCCCATTTCCCTGACCCTATCTGTCACCCATCTCAGCTCTCCTGAGACCATTCCCAGCTCCCTAAGGGCACCCTTTCCAAGAAGTAGGCAGGTCCCTTCACTTCTTTCTCAGTTACAAGCTAATGATTTCCTTATTTCTATCTCCTGGCGATACCTTCCTGCCAGCTGGGCAAGATGCTTGCCCCTTACATGCTGTGGGACCTCTGCCTAGAATTCAGCTCATAACTCAAACAGCCTCTTTTCTGGAGAGCCTGCTCACACACTGGGCTCAAGCTCCCTGCATGCCAGCTTTCACAAGTGACAATTCCCTCTTCCAGGAATCAAGCTCTTAGCAGATCAATGCCTTTCCATTGCTCTCTTCTAAGCTTTGCTAAGCAACCCTGACTCTGGGCAGAGGAGCATGGACTGAGGAGTCACCTTGAAGCTGTAAATCTGTTTGAGGGGATGCTGTTTAATTAGGATCCTGTTTTGATCTTTCCTGCACCTTTTTATAGCAACCACTCATGATCTAATGTTAATCATTCAGATAAAGATATTCTGCCACACAGATACACTGAGGTTATATGATATGCAGCTAAGCAATACATATTAAAGTTCAAACTTTGTGCTAAGAGATTAATGATCAAATGATCCGAGTTAAGGACACCTTGACCTCATAACCTGAATAGAGACAGCTTCCCATTTACCATGGGCCTGATGCAGAAGACTGTGCTCATGTGCTAGTTCCTAATAATAAAAGAATGCTTTGCCCAGAGATCACTACTTCTCTTTTATCTCCTCTGGGGACAATCTTGGTCGTTACCTGCCACTCTACTTAGTCAAATGCCTTCTGGATATCAAGATACAAAGTATCCAGAATGCACTTAAAAAAAAAAAATCAGTATCCTGTCTATGTAGCCAAGACTGACTTCTGCAAACTTTTTCTATGCAGAGACATCATCATCATGTTTGAGAATTATTAGTGACAAAGAAGTTACGCCTTTCCCACCCACTGATGACCTTTTGTCGGGAAAGCCATTGCCTTCCCTTCTTTACTCATGATAATTCTGTGTTCACTTCTCTCCCACTCACCCTAACTGGAATAATTTCCTTTGTTACCAGTTAGTTCACTGTTACCCTCTCCCCCCACATTTGCTTTTTTTTTTCTTGTACCTGCAGCCTTATAGTACAGAGTACCCTACCACTCTTTTATGGTCAGAAGAGAATCTTTTTAATAAGAAAGGATTAAAAAGCCTTACCCTTCATTTCTCTAGCTTGATGGATTTAAATTGGTTAATACTAGTGGGGTCTCCAGCATAAGCTATTTGCTATGTCTTC
The DNA here is from genome assembly GCA_024611195.1 of Ceyx melanurus. NCBI lineage: Eukaryota > Metazoa > Chordata > Aves > Coraciiformes > Alcedinidae > Ceyx > Ceyx melanurus. The sequence continues at coordinate 31,636 of JANHGL010017563.1, read as the reverse complement.
AAAGACTTTGCTAATGTCTGTACTTTCTTTGTAATCAGACTTTTGAGAACTAGCATTTTGCCACTATCAAGAAACTATGCTTAAATAAGAAAACATCATTTATTTTGAACTTCAACAGTATGGGATATTCAGCACTAAATATTTTAAAAGTGAAATAATTTACCTTAAGTTTTAGGACAAAAATATATTTTTTATATTTTCTTAAAGTCACCCAATGTGCAGTTCAATTAAGTGTTCCGAAGGAGCAGAATACTGGGAAACACATTGAACTCCCAGCATACTTACTTAATCAAAAGTAAATGTATCTGCATGTTTTTTAACAATGTGTTATGAGTACAGCATGTTATATGATTAGTTATTAAACACAATAAAATAATATAAAAATCTGTTCTGTAGAACAAGTATATTTTAACATAAATATCTTTCTATATTACCATCCTGCTACAGAAAATGAAAAATTGTAATAAATGTGACTTAGTTATCTAATTTTTATGTCCTTTTATTTTCAGATTTAGCTTTGACATCTTGTAAGTTTCAACTACTGACTGCTCAGCATGGTGTTTAAGTTACCCAAAGATATATAATTTATTTATATAATTGGTTCCAGCAATATACTGAGTGTTGTTTGAAGTACAGTGATAAAAACAGCTCTTGTTGAAAATTATTTACAGTCTAGATAGAGACATGGTCCAATTCCCTCACAGCTTAAAAGCTCAAGACACAAACAACCTTTTAAAATGTTAAGAATCGCTGGTTTCCAGAAATTTCCTTCAACAGAAGCAAGCTGACCTTTTGGCCAAAGTCTCTATCATGGGCATGGGCCTTAGATGAGGTTACCTCCCACTTTTTCTAACACCTTTAGGCACCCCCTCAGTCTTTTGCTGAGGGACTCCAGAGATGGACAAAGGTGATTCTGCTTGCAAACCACTTTGTGTCCAGTTTTTGCATGCTGGAGTGCTGAGGTTTGCCTGCTCAGGAGCAAAGCATGGGACCTTCTCTGCTCCTCACACCAGTGAGGAAAAACCTGTGTAAATTGTGAGGGGAAGGAATGGCCCCTGCCACAGAAAAAGAATCTTCTGATAAGCATGATGAATCATATGAAATACAGTAACATGGCAGTCATTAATTAAATAATTATGCAAAAAGAGGTTGCTTCAGCAATTTACTTGCATCAGGCATTTCTAAAATATATGCTGTCCCACCCAGATATTTCATGAGCTGTGATCTCGGGACATGTCTCTATTACCAGCTGTGCAGGGGAGATAGCATTTGTCATGTGGCGAATCAGAAGCAGATGAGATGGAAATGATTCCTGCAAGGCAGCTTAAACAGGTTACAGTACCTCACACTACACCACAAACAAGCCTAATCACAAGCAGACCTTTGCACAAAGCAAAGCTTCAGGATCACTGCTGCTTTATATTTGTACGTGAACCAAGTCTCAGTCGGCACTCCAGCTATCTCTCTCTCCAAACAATGTTTAATTTATTGAATTGTTTCATTTATCACAACCACAAGTGCTTTAAAGCTTGAAATGTATTCTCTCACTAAGAAATGCATGCTCAGAGAAGGAAAATTCTCCTGTTGCTGCTGTCATGACTATGGTAGTTAAATAAAATGGTCAAAGTTTTAATTGTTACCCTAATCATTGCATCGGGTCTTGTTTGAGTTAGGGCAAAATGCTTTATGGGCTGGTTGCCATTTCAAAAAGTGTCAGAAATTAATCATTTGCTGTCCCACTGTAGTCTAGAGATGTTGACTCTAAGGCAAACAAACCACAAATCACCTCTACATCAACATGCAAGGCTGCTGAGCTGTACTGCTCTGATACCCCATGTACTGATAGAAGAGGGCCTGACACCACTGGTTTTGTTATGGGAGTCCTCCACCTTGAAAAGGCTGATAAACACTGAAACACAACATGTGCTCCTTGTCCTTAGCCCACCAGAGACTGGGGTGCAACAGAAGGAGGACCCAAATAAAAGGCTAGTTTTCTTGAGGGCACTACATGAAAGCTGAAGATCAGACCATATTGGTTTTAGATGGTAGCTTCCCAGAGGGAGTCGGCATGGATGTTATCTGGCCAACTGCCTCAAAACCAGTCGCTCTAAATCAGTCCCCTGGAATCCAGACAATGTAAACCTTTCCTGTCCCCAGCACATGCCAGCATTCACAGCTGCTGAGATGTGGGCATACTCCTGCATCCCAAAAATAAATTGTGACCCTAGCCAATATACCCAGTCCTACACCCAGGTCTACAATTGTCTAAGAAGCCAGCTGTGGAAAATGCAAGGCACTTAGAAAATTAGGAAATGCTGGCTATAGAAGGGAAGAGAACACGGCAAAATGATTTTTGTAACTTATGAGTTGAGAAGCCAAGGAGAAAGCAGATACAAGTTAAAACAAGGTAAGAGCTGAGGCGGACAGAATAAAATGGTTTTGGAGGAAAGCGCCATCTCCTAACAATTGCCCATGTCTTCTCTGGGTGGGTTTGATGGGTTTATGCTGAATCACACCACCATGAGGTCAGGTTGGCCGAGAAGGTTTGTGTAATAATCTCTTAGTCCTTATGAGAGCCAAGCAAAGAATGAGAGAGCCACACACTGCCACAGCCAGGCAAAGTGCCAGATAATGTAACATGCTCACTGGAATGTCCCATCACCTCTAATGTGGTGGATGGTCTAGTGACTTTGATTACCAAGTCATTGGAATTTAGGAAAAATGAAAAAGTGATGAGTAGTGATTTCAAATGGACACAGATCAAACTATGAATGTGGTAAGAATTGATCTGTACCTCGAAGAATGTTTCAATTGCAGGAAAAAGAAATCAAGCTTGCAGCTTAGTATTCATCCCTTTCTGTCCTTTGATCCAGAGTGGTGGGATGATTGCCAGACTCCCATTTTATGCTGGTAAGGGCTGAAGCTGTTCAGCATCTTGCAGAGGCAAATCCTGTGGCTATTTATGATGAACATTTGCATGTAGTGATGATCTTAACCACTACCTAAAAGAGCACTGCAGTCTGCCATACTACAAATGCATCAGATAAAAACAGTAGTAAAAGTAGATGATTTGCTGAGACCTACTGTGTTTAAATACTTGGTTCTCCAACAGAAAGAAAATCTGCATAAAACACAGCTTATAAAAAAAATAGATCGTACAAGAATAGACTAGACACCTTTTGTAAAAGACAAATTGTTTAATTATAAACCGATGCTGCTCAGATTACATTCTCCTGTCTTTACTACTGTGATTCTTGGAGCTGAGGGTTTGTGGTTATTCTTTTTCATTTTCATTGTGAGTGGAATATCATTATTTAGAGAGGAAACAGAAAATAAATAAGGTCAGGAAACAGAAGAGAAGCCATGCCACAGCAGCTTCCCTTCTCGTCCTAATCATTAAACAAATTAAGTAATAGCCCCTCTATGTTCATCATTCACCTTTCAGAGCTGGGGATGAGAGCTACAGAGACAAGACCACAGGAAAGTCTGTCTCCCTATAAAGTGAAGAAAATGACAGGGCAGGTTGCAAAATGCTGACACAGTCAGTATCTTGCTGCTCAGAAAACAAAGACATGGTCAAAATGTGCTGGATAGAGATCATCAAAGGGATGATTAGTCAGTTTATGAACTGCCTGAAATCTAAAGGCTGTATTCGATGATATGCCCCCTTTCACATGTGCCCTGTTTTCTGACTTCTCCCAGATCTGTTGTCTAAACAAATAAATTACTGCTTGCCCCCACAACACACACACACACACAGACTGCATAATTGGGAGCCAGTAAAAACTTCTTAAGAAAAACAACCAAATCTCCATTTCCAAAAGGCATTAAGAACCATTCAGCATAACTGAGGATCCCAAAATAATTTAACTGCATATGCTTAAATCCATATTCTGTTTAAAACATCACTTTTAACCATAAATGTAGACCGTAAAATATTTTTAAGTGGGAAGCCCCACATCCTAATATTATATGTAAAAAAGGACTGTGTCACTTGAGATATGATATATAGTTATTTAGGTCAAGTACAAATCAGGAAAAATGGATCAATTTGAACAGCAGCATCTGCCTACTTTTCCCAGATATGAGTGACTGTGTTAGCACTGTGAGTTGTGAAGGAATAGCTTAACTTACTGGTGCTAAAAGACTATGAAACCTTATCTTATATTTGGAATTGTCAATAACTTCAAGTTCACTGTTTCTGTATCTTAATGTGCCTACTAGAAAAACTAAAGTAATTATACACAGTCAAAGCATACATCCTGGCAATGATAGAACTGTGATACTTCATAATATTTAGAGAAAGGCATCAAGCAAAATCCCTGGGGTCCAGCCATGCTGACCCTCTGCAGAGAATTTTCCTTCATCCTTGTTTTCATTTACTTGGTCTACTTCTGTCTTATCTGCCAATCTCATACCCTTCCCATATCCCAGCCAGTGCACAAGAACTCTCACCTGCCAGATGGGATCTGGGTGTGCAGACTCTGCCACGCCTTGAGGTGCTGAGACCTGGCTGCCTCCTTTCTTGACACAACCACCCACAGCATATTCCTCAAAATAAAAAGAGAACCACACTGAGAAGGAAAATTCTGGCAGAACCACTACCTTTTAACTATCACCTAATAAAAGGGCTGCTTGGCACTCACCTGCATTATCCCTAATAATGTGATGAGTTCAGTCCCCATCAGACCTAATTTATCTCTTTTTTCAGGCCCTGATTTCAATAGGACCAGGTGATTTTGCTGAAGCTTGGTTGATCATTTGTTTTTTTCTCTAGGTTAAGAGTCTTGGACTCATCATGACCAGCTTCTTAATGGGAAAATAAGAATGAATTTGGTTAAATTGGCTGACCACAAAAAAAGGCTGGCCTCTTGCGCCTGTTGGTTTGCTTGGAGGACATACAGCTTCTTTAAGCTACTACTGACTTCACAAACAGGGCTTGTAATGAGGTTCCTCCATGAGGAATCTTTCACTGAAACAGCTTAGCACCTGAGGATAACAAATCAGGCTGATCAGCTCTATCTGACATAGAAAACAGAAACAAGAGGGTAACGACTGTGCATGACAGATTGTCTGGGCTGAAATGAAAGACCACATGAAGCAGGAGGATGTACTCTGAGTATTATATGTTCACATGTGATATAGGGTTATATCACTATAAATTATTATTACTTTCTTTTTTATAGTTCTGACAGATATGAGTACACAGGACATAACGCGTCATTGAGTTTCTCTGCATTTGTATGTTATAAATGTTCAGCACCAAAATGTCAAGGATGATCCATTTACTCTCAGACCATCTGCAAAACATCCTAGAAAAGACCAAAAAAAAAGCCTTTTAGTTAAAATATAAAATAAAAGATCAGCTTCTTCAAGAGGCAAAACACAGAAGACCCTGATCATGAGGCTGAATTTCTAGCACAGATGCTCATCTTGGTTTCATTTCTGGAAGCATTAAGAATACTATGCAATTAAACTAACTCTTACCCTCCACATCCCAGCACTGGAGCTTTACTGACTCCTATCATCTACAGATGATGCTCTGGCCCTGCAGTCCAGCAGCCTCTTTCAAGCATGGCACTTTTCTTATTCTCCCTGCTGCAGTTTTAGGAAAGATAAATGTTGAAATGGACAAGAGTAAATAGCACCATTTTGTTCTTGCTTAAGATCTGGTAGCCACTCTGTTTCTGTGCTAAGAGGCTGAAGTCTCATGGTATGGTTTCTAAGTCATAGAATCTGGGAGCTGAACACAGCAAACTGGACTGGCAAGTGGTGACTCAGGAGATTTTGTCCTTTCCTAAACAGGGACAACACTGGAGAATACAATAGACATCCTACTTCCCTTAGTAATAATCATGTTCCCATGCAGAGACAAACTTATTCAGCCCTTCAGCATGCATAGTTTATTCAGTCAGGAAACATTACTGCCTCATAAAATGGGACACCTGTGTCATTGTCCATTAAATATTAACAGCAGCACCATAGAACTGAACTGTAATAATTTTATTATAATAATATTCTGTGTAAATCTTATTACAACTTAGCTTGGATGTCAACAAACAGGAAACAAATATTGCAGATAGATGTGATTTAGATTCCACTGCATCCTTCTGGCACGGGAAAGAAGTAGCAAGTGGTGTGCTGTAGAAATGGTAATGTTTATTGCTTCTCAAGTATCCTTTTTATCAGTAAATATCAAAGCACCTGCCTGGGATGGCAGCAGGTCTTTCGACCATGCTTCTGTAGCAGAGGAAACCAAGGTACAGTCAGTTCCTGAAGCTGGAAGACAAAAAAAACCACTGAAGACTCAGTTTTGAGGTTTCTTCATGCTTCTCAATTCCAGAAAGCAAAGCTTTCAGACTAGAGTAGGGTGATATATCCTGGGCCAGGTTAAACCACACTTAATGTGCTCTGCTCACCTCAGTGGTATCCAAATGGTGCAACCTGGGAAATGGTAAAAATTGAGATAGGAAACACTCACTTCAATTGAAGTTCATAAACCAGTCAGTCAATTACAAATTACCCATAATAATTGCCAATAGAATGTTACCTACATAATACATTCTCTGCTTAAAAAAAAAAAAAAAAAGTGTTCCACTTTCAGAAATCATTCAGATAAGTCTTTATTTAATATTAATGCTATTTTTCATGTGACTTAGTCTGTAATGAATTCAGACTTTTGTCATATTATGGATCTACCATATAGGTCTTGAGGTGGAAAAGAAAAATTACAGTAAATTCTGAAAAGACAAAAGCTGCATGCAGTGAGTTTTCCATATGTCATGACAATCCTTAAAGGGAAGGAATACAAGATGGAATATGTAAGTGTCCTGTCTCTTTTCCTTGCCTTGTTAGAGTTTATACCTGAGTGTAGTCCCAGAGTAAACAGTCCATGTGAATTGATGGGAAACAGGGTATTCCATGGTTAAAGATAGACATGTTTTGTAGATGTTTTTGGGGTTGAGGGTTAACAACACTTAGTGTTTGAAGCTGATCGAGGGCTTGTCAGACTCAGTTCCAGGATAGATGCTCAGGGATTTTCACAATTTTAGGTGTCTAATAAATGCTTTTTGGGACTATCCCAGGAGCTGGCTGAATTATGAGGAGAAGATTTACCAACGTATGTGTGAATAAATAACCTCACAGCTGCTTGTCGGGTAGCAACTTTTGTTACTTGAGCTGTTTATAAGGCCACAGTATTTGTTCCTTTAAAATATCTGTTATGAACTTGCAAGAGGTGGTTGGTTTTACTACCCTTTTTTTTTTTTTCTCTAGTTGTTCATGAACCTTATCCTGTTAAGCTTTTTCTGTCATCTAGTCCAGGTGCTATAATTATGCAGTATAACCCAGCATGTAAAGCCAGTAAATGCAAACAATTTGCAAAGTAACTATGGGCAGAGATAACACTCACCCAAAACAGCTAGCAAATTTTTGCAACAAATGACATTTACAGGCAAAAGTAGGAAAGATTTCCTGACTGATGTACAGTCCAGAGAAAAGATGGAATGTCATAAAAATGGTTGCAGTGATCTTATAACTTATATTTTAATATATGTTATTTGAACACTATTTATTGAACTTGGCCTGAAAGTAGAACAAGAACCCATCAAGTACATTCTGTACCTTACAGAATTTATATTTTCTCATTAAAAAACAGTATTAATGGATACTAAAGTGTTTCACATCATAAAGTTCAGTTCTGGATTAATGAGGAGCATATATCAATGTTATGTTATACTTGAATAGACAAATTTAAAAGGATTTTCTTTCCACAAAAGATCACTGACATATTTAATGTCACAAAGGCCTCACACATGTGTCAAAAAATGAACTTCTTTAATTTATGAAAAAGCTGTTGCTTAGTAAGTTATTTATACATAGTTAGGAAGACAGAAAAGGGAGACTATGGAGCTGAGTTTATGTAACAGCTCTGAGGCTGAAGAATGTAAACAAATAAAAAAATAGAAGCAATAATCCAATTCAGTTGTGTCTAATGGCAAATACTGTTGATGATAAGTACTGTAATATTTTCTGCCTTCTTATCTGGAAAGACCACAAATAATGACTAACTGCTGATAAAAATAACAATTCCCTTCGCAGATTCGCTTTTTCCCCTCCAACTATGTGCAGACTCTGTGAACAAGAGTCTTGTGATGATGATGACTTCTGAGCAACTTATGTGCTGTCTTGGAATAAATTTTTAATTTATGACCATGTTGATTACCCTGGCTGAAGGGGGAAAAGCTTGGAGCTCCCAAACCCCCACCTCCTCTGCTTTTTCATCCTCCGATGTTTTTTTTTCCCAGCAATACAGCTGTACTCTCCTCATACTGTGTGTATTGTCAGGATTATCTTCAGCCATGTGAACTATAAACACAGCTTACTGCAGCCCAGCTAACGGAGTGGCAGAGGGCCAAGAAGGAAAACTGTCCTCTTCATCTGAGATGCATTTGGAAAATGGATCCAGGAATGGTCTTTCCCTTACTCTGCTGGACCTTTAACACGACAATGACAAACTAAAGTCTCCAAAATAATGGAGCTGTTGTTTCTATGTGATGGGATAGTCCAAGTTATCAGGATGACCATAAGGATTATTTTATTTTTTTTTTCATTATTTATGAGGGAAAGAAAGACTGGTCCCCATTTCTCACCAGAGGTAGGGATGCTCTTCAGTGGGACATTTTAAGACACCAAAAAGCAGCACTTAAGGTGGTAAGTTTCTAATCTCTATGAATTCAGGTAACATAGTTCCTCCATGTCTCAGGTCATCAGGTTCATCACATCGAGAGAAAATCCTCCCAGTGGTTTGTAATGTGTCCTTGTAGCTGTAGTGTCCAGTTCTGTGCTTCCTGCTATGAAGAAGTATTTTATTTTACTGAAGTCTACCTAAAGAGCAAGGATAAGGGCCACAAAGGTTTGAAATCACTTAACACCCCTGTGGAAAACGAACTCTCTAAAATTATTGGGTAGTGGATGCTGAACTGGGAATTAAGAACATAAAGAGCTCTCTATATCTGTATCTGTGGTGCTACTGATATAACAAGGAGTACCAGGGCTAGTCTCTAATTAAAAGAGAATAATTGTCTGATTAATGGACAGCACCATATGGTATCAGTGGAGGTTCTTGTTTTAGCTTTACTTAGCCATTCTTCTGAAAATGCTTATTTCAGGCTGTGGTGACTTCTGTGGGATATCACCTATATATGTGTGCTCCCTCTGAACATTCCTCAAGTTCCTGGGAAGTGGCATTCAGAATAGAGCAACTTACCAACCTTAATGTGAGCTGTAATTAACACTCAAACCATATTTTTATTTTCTTACACCACATACACTTACTTTACAGTTTGTTGAAGGAGAAAGGAGAGCATCGTCTCCAGCCCTGGTTACTGATGTGCTGCTTGGACACATGGACGCTAGAAGAGTCAGCAGCATCAGAGCACATGTGGGAGTCCTATCTCCAACAACCCCTGGCACATATATAAACTTTAGACTAGATTAAAGGTCAAACTTTGCTTCTGTCTTTTTTTTTTTTTAACTCAGAGAACCAGGGTCCTTGAGCAAGCAAGCTATTATGGTTTATTTCATCAGTTAGTGGAAAGCAGCTGTACTGCTTAGCATAATTAATGAGGAGGTCAGACAGTAATGCTTTGTATACAGTAGTGTTATATGCAGTACTAAGGCAAGTAATTGGCCATAAAACCAATATCTTGTAAAAAGGAAGGGGAAAATCCACCTCCCTTGAAGAAAAAATTAGGAGTACAGTACTTCCTTTTAGTCATCACTAAAAGCATTCCCCCTTCAGGTCCTACAAGGCCAGAAAAAACAAAATTACTCAGGAAGTAATCCCCAGCATTACTCACTACTCTTTACTGAAAATTCGCAACTGACTGTTGCAAATACACATGAAAAGTATTCATCTAAAAGGAAGGCAATGCCACACAGGGCTGTATTTACTACCCCTCCTAATGTGTCCAGAGGTCATTTGAAAGATATTGCAAGTTCATTTTCCCAGTAGTTCCCTGTAAGTTCTGTTGTGGACAGATTTTTTTCAGCTCTTATTTGACAGCACAACAATACATTTCTACAGGCAGTGAGATAAAAGCCATTGGTATATGCTCATTCATGACAAGATGCCTACTTTCCTCCTGCTGAAACCAACCAAGTCAAGAGCAGGAGGCAGCCTTTTGGAATACTGGATGGGCTAATCCCGTGCTAGCTCACACTGAGTCATTCATCGGGAAACTGAGAGTGCCGGAGAAAATGGCAGGACAAACAGAATCCCTCTCAAGCCGATTTTCACTGTCTCCAGTAGACTTGAATAGACTATTTCATTTGGAAGGGATCTGCAACAATCATCTAGTCGAATCACCTGACCATTTTGGGTCTAATTTGTCTTTGATCTTTTTTTGATGGAAATGCAGAGTGGCTTCTGAAGAACCCAAAGGTGGTAAAGCTGAGGATACATGAGCAGCTGCCTGATTCACTCCACTGAAGAGATGATATTCAGATCTAATGAAAGGCCTCTAGCTCTACTACCCTGAGAACCTTCTATTTTTACAGCAGTGATAGACCATAACACAAAGTGTTTCTCAGATGTCCCTTCACTTAAGAAAGCTTTTTCTGTCTTTCCTGTAAATGTAACACCTGAAGACTCTTGTGACAGACTTTCTTATGCTGACTAGTAACATGCTTGTGAACAAAGGTATTCAACAGAACTGGAGGATTCCAGGATCAAAATATATAATAAAGGTTACAGCATGTATATAACATTCAGTATGGAGCCTTGCTCTGCATGGATGCTGTAGACCAAATGCCAGGCAGCACCTTACTCCATTTACTGTTCAACTGATTTTGGTGAGGATGTTCCCAGTGAGGTATTGATCAGTGCAGCTGATCTAAAATGATCTAGTCCTGTATAAAAATGTTAGGGCCTCATAAAAGAAGGTATATTAATATATGGATTATTCTACAAAAGTCCATTTTTTACATTTTACTTGTATTTATCAAATAGTACTAGTTGCACATGAACCTAGCTGTCTAAAAGTAAGGAATAGAGTTCTGTCTAGTCTGTAGGGAAGGTCATCCCATGGTGACAACCTTGACTATAGAGGCAATTTAGACAATCATTTTGGATGATGCACCTAATCATTGGGTGGCCAAAACTAGTTGAGATTAATCACCTCCATCCTGTCAGTAATATTTTACACACACACAGACAGACACAGACACAGGTAAAACCATTTACATATGTATATTGTTCTATCGACTAAGGTGGCTCTCCCTGGGCAGGTTTCTACTTTTGCATCTGTGTTGCCCATAATTCTGCTCACCATGTCTGGGACACCAACTCAGATGAAAGGAGCATATGGAATGAAACACACATCATGTACTGCTTTGTGAATATTTTACATTAGAAATACACTTCTATTTCACGGCTGTTTTTGTCATGTCAGTGACTGCCTTGGGGACTGTGAAATCACAGCTAGATCTTGTGCTATAGGATTTTTGTTTTGGTTTTGGTTTTTTTTGCTGTTGAAGCCTAGAATATTAGGTAAAATGTTCAGTGCACTGAAGAGATGTCCTAATATTTTAACCTAAGACATAACATTAATAATATCCTCTCTTGGACTCGTGGAGACAAATGCAACCCACACATTCCTTTGTCAGATACAGTCATAACTTAGTGATTAGAATGGTTCCAAGGCCTACTGAGATAAATCAGAGAGAAGCACCACATCGTTTTCTATAGATTAGTAACTTGAAGCAAGTTAGGAATGCAAAGAAAGCTGTACAAAGAGTATTTCTAATGAACAGCTCTCTGTCAGAGATAACAGTAAGGAGCATGAGTGACGGATGGCACAAGCAGAAGACGGAACGTAGGAGAAGCAGGGAGGAATCTGAAGCCCAAACAACCAAAGATATAAAGGCAATTTATAAATTTTCAGATGATTCTGCCATCTCTGCAACATGACTAATGCAGAGACAATGACAGCATGTGGATGTCTCAGGGAGAAAGAAAATGATACTGGGAGGAGAAGCAGAATTTTCAATTTTCAATTTCTAAACTGAAAGACAGCAGTGTCTTTTTTTTTTTTTTTAAGCATCGTTAACACAGGGACATTGCTGATTTTCTGAAACAATTAGTCTCCTGTGAGTGGCAAAAAAAATGGTATAACATAGGAGCAGCATCCTTACAAAAAAAAGGGGGGAAAAAAAAGAAAAAACAAGGCTGAATTTGAATATGGAAAGGATAGTATAGATGAAAACAGAGTTGTATTTTGGCTTGTCTGCAATAAGGCAAAGCTAACAAAAAAGAGGGAATGAGAAATGTTGATTTTATATAGAGTTACCATATTTTCTTTGCATCCATACTGATTTGAGGTCTTTTCTACTGGATTGTCCCTTCTCCGAAAAAAAAAAAAAAGGATATATAAAACATTGCTTGTAGATTTATTCTGATTGCTGCTTCATTGATTCTGAAGCTGAAATAATGTACCTCCAAAACCACTAATATTTCTACTATGACCAGACTTGTCCAGAGTTTTACAATCCTAATTAGTTTCACAGTTGTCTTGTTGTTTTCCTGTACTCCCCCTCTGTCTGCTCATCACCATCTGCTGTTGTCCACGGTAAGATCTTAAAGGAAGGAATATCTCTTTGTTCTGCCTTTATACAGCACTTCACAGAAATAGCTCATTATGGGAACCCAGGGCTGAAATTCCTAAACACCATGGCAATAAATGTAGTGGACAGGAAGAATAATGAGTCTCACCAAAAGCAGAGAAATGCCCATCTCCTGGCATTTGGTCAGCATCTTCTGCTTTCTGACACTGTCCTTTGTTCCTGTGCCATTTCTGCTCAGTCCATTACAGGAATTGCTAGGAAGAGGAGTTAGATGATTGCACAGAGCTTGATCACAATGCTAGCATAATTTGGGCGGAAAAGGCCATGGTGGATGTGGGAAAGAGAAAAATTAACATCACACAAGTCCTCTTCCAAACCGGTGTGAGGGCAATAGGAATAAATCATCTTTGCCTGTATCTATCTGTAATTCAGACTGTCTATTTGGGGGGTTTGTTCTGTTTTTATCAAGTTAGAAACATTTAAATGAAGACACATGAGGTGCCAGTCTGTCCCAATATGGAACTTTTGGTGGATGTCAGTGACTGTGTACTAAAATGGAACACTAGCCTCAAGGATCAGCTCTCCTCTCTCCAAGAGCACACAGTACCTCAGCATAATACTCAGTGGATGCTTTCTACTTACTGCTCTTCTGTCTCCTATTTCCCACAAGTTTTATGTAAGACTCTAGTTCAATAAGTAACTGAAAGATCTGATTACATAGGAACAATAATAATAATAATAAAGATTATTTCAATTGCAAAGCAAAGGATTGACAGAACTGGCATCTCTGCAGCTGAGCTCTATTGTAAATTGCATTTTGGAGTCAGGGTTGTTGCTTAGATTTTTGATGAAAGATATGGAAAATCTGACAGAAACTGATATTTTTCACTACTATTTCATAAATAACACTAAACACAGCAGAAGTAGGTTAGTTGAAAGGACTTGCTTGGGCTGGATGAAAATGTGATCAAATTTCCTCCAAAATCTGAGGTTAGTGCATATTAGATATACAGTCCTTTCAGAGACAGTGCCTTGAACCTCAGTGAATGGGATTTAGCACCTGAACAAGTCAAAATAAAATGGTGAAACTAAATATTCAGGAGAACTAATCTTTCAGAATTCCTTGAGAGACATTAATTTTCAAAGCTGTTCATCTTAAAATGTGGGCCATGATATTCACCTGCTCATAAAGCTCCTCTAAAGTACATTTCATTTTCAAATAAGATTGATCTTACTATATAAAAAAGTTTATTAGTTCAATTAATACTTAATTGCTACACAGTTCATCAAGACAGTATGTTGCTTATATCCATGGTTCATGCCCATTTTCAGCATTCTTATGTGTACTTTTTCTACACAGTACATTCATTCCTGGGACCATCATATCAAATCTGTAACATTCCTTTAACCCTATAAAAATTATGAATGCATCATTACTATAAATATTATCTTGATATTTGGTTTTAATGTTTTAGACATCCACTTTGTAAAGGAGTGTCCAAATCTGTCCTATTATTTTTAAATTATGGCCAATGAAATAAGATACAGCCCCATTTTGAAGAACTTCACATTACCTCCGCAGCATGTGTAGTCTGTCTTAATGTAGGAAATTGCCAGGTGATTGAGCAAATGCATGTCATAGTATTTAGTTATTTAAGGTAACTTTTAGATGACTACATGAGAAGATAACAATGTTCCCAGGGTAGTCCCTAGGAGGGGTAACACAGCAGCCCATTGTGCATGGCAGCAATTAGGAATGCCAGTGCTGATTGGGCTCCTGGGACACATTGTTCTTCCCAATTTTCAGGTCATTCCACCCAATGGGCAGTTGCTGGGGAAGTCATAATAGAAATTATCAGGTTTGGGATGCCCCTTCAACAGACAACCATGAGTAAGTGTGGAATCTTCCCTTGTCTGGACTATTTGCTAGCGGAAATGACTGCATTTGAGAGGAGCTAGTTACTAGAAACACAAGTACCTGGTGTTGTGTTTAGGGAGGTAATTGCCAGTGTGCCTCTGGCACCTTGGGGGAGCCACTGGGGCTCACATTCCTTTCCCTCCTGACACCCTGTAATCACTGGGGTAAAGACTATCATTACCTGCTCCCTGAAGAAGTATTCCCAGGATGTACCAACCCACCATTGCACTTTACTGGACTTAAAGCCTATGGATGCTTGAAAAACTTCAGAGCAGCAGAAATGCTTGCTGCATTTTTAGTCTGGCAGGCTAGCTTCAGGCAGATTCCTGGTGAGCTGAATGCCTTGGGTACAGCCCAGTCTGTGCTGGCGATACTCAGAGGTCAGCACTGTGCTCTTGGTGGGATGTGAGAAAGTAAGAGTTGGAAGTGAAAGGCATTCAAGTTCTGCCACAGAGACCAGCTGGTAAAACTGACCTTTTTAATGAAGTAGGACCCCAGTGCAAGAGAGGTCAACAGTCAGCACCTCATATTTAAATGCTCCTCGGGGAGCAAGTTTTGTTGAACATTTTTTGATATCAGCATGTTTAGACCATCCTCCTCCACCTGGGATGCTTCTCTCTTCCTCTTGCCTCTCTCTTGGACTGACCAAATTATGAATACCTGTGTATTCTCCTTCTCTTCCTTTGCCTTATTTTTTTTGTCATCACTCAAGCTGCCATAAGCATTTCCCAGTAGCACCATTTCTGGTGGGGTTGAGACATGAAGCATGGTTCATGCTGGGTAACAGACTGGGAGCTTCCTTGGCCTTGGCCCTGTGTCAGTCCCCTTAAGGGGTAAGGCAGGCTAGTCAGTAGTTCTACATCCACTGTGAATCTATTACTCCCATGTATAACAGGAATAAAGCAGGCAGATCGTATGGAGGTAGCATCCCAGAGCAAGTACCTGAACAAAGACTGGGAGTAATGGCACACAGCTGACCTGACTGCATCTCCACCTGTGGTGCTGCTGTTAAGAAGGCACATGAGAGTCTTTAAGTGGATGAGTGAGCTGAGGGAATGCTGATCTGGAGCAGGGAAGAGAAATTTCTGTGTCTGCCTGAGGCGATACAAAGACTACAGCTGAAAGAGTGAAGATTTACGTTAGAAACCCAGAAAAAGGTCAGAAAAGGGGAAGAAGAATGGCTGGAAGGACTTTTCCTTATAGCAAATGACAAAAAAGTTGCTGATCTGTCTAACAGCTAATGTAATTAATTGCTGGTGCAATTTACTGAAGAACACATTCAAATCTAAATAACCTGATGTCTTTTACATCAAGCTGGCTATCAAAAAGATAAGAGCTGAAAAAGGATTGAAACAAATAACAAAATTTTGTCCCATACCTTCTGTGCTGGGTAATCCATAGATGTTTATACTGTCATCTCAGGGCCTAAACACTGCATTTTTGTTAAGTGCAACATATCATTCTTAGCTAAACCAGTACCTGCAAGTTGAGCAAATTCCTTATAAGAAAATAACTCTCATTTCAAGCCAAAACTTATTTTTGTTCCAGTGTTTTGCAAATTGTTCTGCTCACTGTACAATAGGTCATGAGGAGGCAGGAAAATTTGTGATCAGGTTCCTACATGGGTGTATAACTGTGCAGTGGTAATGTATTTACTTGCAGCAGATGGAATGAATATGGGAGAACATCTAATGAGGTAATTGATGCTAAAATATAAGGCATTAATTAAATGTGTGTTCTACTTAAGGAGTCAACTGAATGATGAGTGACAATTAAAAATGATGTCCTTATAATTATTCCAATTCCTATTTATGAAAGTGGAGTGTGACTGCATATTAAAATATGATTGAAGGTTTTATGACTCCTTATTCTTTCACAGTTAAAACGTTTGCAATTATTTCTCCCTCGGATTAGAGCAATGAATTGCAATGTAAAGTAAAACAGCGTAGGCTTGAATCTCCAGTCATTTAACACAAGTTTTATATTGGCATATGGTGACTCCCTTAAGCAGAGCGCTCCTCAGTTAGGGTGATTTGAATGGACAGTTAAGCTCAGCATGCTGAATACTGCAAATTCAATATGAACATCTGGGGTTGCATTTACGGATCAATGACTCATTTTTTAAGAAAATGTTTGGTCAGGTTTGGAAAGCCAGCTGCAGCTCTAAGGGTGGAGTTTTCTCCTTCCAGAAAAAGCAATGGGAAAAATCCCCTTTCCTTCATGGGGAGAAAGATCTGCCCATTTGTAGAAGTCAGGGTCCTTTCTCTCAGTCTGCATGTATCTAATGTATTTCTTAGAGAATATTTAATTAGTATAGCAGATTCAGACTTTGCAGAAGTGTTACATACAGCTGTCCCTTGATTAACTAGAAGTTGTAATCTGTTGCAATACTAAGAGATTTTCTCAACACAAATCTACATTATCACAATGACTACCTAAGACATCAGACAGTGGAAAATTCCCTTCTCTTACTTTTCTCTTTTGAAAACTCAAAATTGCAGCCAGAATTTTTTTTTCTTGCCTATTATTTAACCATAGTCCTAATTTTCATTTATTTTTCAGATGTTATATTGTGAATATTTTTATTGCTGAACAGAAGTCTTATTTTTATATTACACCAAAAGGTAAAGAAGATTATTTGAATTTTATTTTATGCATTTATACTGTACATATATTTTTACCTTTTTTTTAGGGCTTTTTTCCTCTATACTCATTGTGGATCTCTCATGGAACCACCAGTGCATAACTTTGAGAAGGCAGTATGTTCAAAGATAGCTGGCAATGCTGTTGACTATTTTTATTGAAATTCTGAAAAGAGAACAAAAAGTGTGTGTCCGTGCATATATCTACACATTTGTATACACACACTAAATACAAATGTTTACAGAAGCTTTAAACACAGTGCCAAGCTTAAGAAGCTGGTTTTTGTACTGGAGTCCTGCCTAGCAGCCAAGGCAAACGACTCTCTGCCTGTCTGCAAAACAACAGCAGGGCATCCTTGCAGCCCCTGCAGTTGCTGCTCTCCTGGGTGCAGAGGAGGTTGATCAAATAAATCCCTGCTTCCTCTGGTGCTATTATTGAGCCTCTCTTTCCATTATCCATGGCTCTCACCTATTCTCCTTTTTAACTCTATTCTGTGTTTTGCAATAAAAACTGCTACCATCTCCCCCCTGAGGGTCTTTGTGAGCTCCCCAACTCTGCTAGACATCAGTGCCTGCTCCCAAGTGCTGCCACAAAACACCCTTACTGCTTGATACACCCTGCCCGTCAATCTTTACTCTTTCCAGGTGCTACACAAGCATTTCTACATTTTCATGTTGTGTTTCTGTCTGGAAACATCTTCTCTCTTCCAAACCTTCAGCAGGTCTCAGATATCTCTTTTGTTTTGATGATTCCTCCCCATCATCAGGTGCATTGCAATAGATTACTTTTTCTATCTACCTTGTGCAATTAGTTTTTATTCTTCTCTGAATTAGATTTTAGCAGCCCATAATTTGTATTTAGAATTAGATATATTTTTGTAAGCCATTTGAAAAACAAGGATATCAAGCTTCCAGATGGCATAAAATACTGGTTTCTGGATTTAGTATTTCTGAAGATAGAACCTGCTAAAATCATGCCTAACTGAAAGGGTGGGAAAAAAGCAAGAGGGCAGTCCAAGTGCTCTGGGTTTTGTTGTTGGGCTGTTTTTTTTCTTTTTCTTCCAAAGGGGACAGTTAGAGGTGACATTTACATGGAAATAAACAGTGAAGAGCTGTGTAATCAGTTCCCAGATGCAAAAAAATGTATCGAGAAGGTAGTTAGGAAGTGCCTGAGAAATTAACCAGAGGCTCAGGGCTTTCTTGCTCCTCTTCATGTTAAACAAGATGAAATGAGATGGTGGAAGTGCTGACTCTTAGTGACATTGGTTTTATTCATGTCATAATGCGAATTCCCTAGAATAATATTATTAATGATAAACAGCTGTATAAATTATGATTTTTTTTTAGTTCAGTATATGCTAATTCTGTGAATTATGCCTAATTCCTAAAACAGGGTGATTTTTAAGGTCAGAAATCCACAGTCCATTCCATCCTTAATTCAAATTATTAATGCTACTCCATTTAGATATTTTCTTGCTTCTAGCTTCCTTCTTCTTTTTTAAAGCTACTGCTCATCAGACTATCTCTCCTGCAAAGCTCCCCACACCTTTAATCTGTTCATGTGTCATAAGATTTCTCCTTTTTTAATAGGTGGAATTCAAATATATTCACTGACAGCCTATATTTCTCTAGTGAGATTAGATTGTCTCACAATCTTACTGGCAGAATTTTTGCAGGATTTCGGACACAGCAGACAGTAAACACCAGAAGAAGCCCAACCCTTGGCTGGTGAAATATGTCTGTGCATGGAGGAGAAAAAACAACTGACTGGCAAATCTATTGAGCATATAATCTACAAGAGAAAGTCCTTTACTTTTGCACCTGCTGCACCAAAAACTCCTCTGACATCTCAGCACTGAATGCCCACAGGAAGAATCACAAATCTATAAATGAATACATATACCTAACAGTTGGGTCTGCTGATGCACTGTGCACCAGTACCAGGGTACACATGAACTGCTGCCCAAAAATATATTGTACATGAACCCTAGGAGCTTGTGGTGTAGCACAGCTGGAAAAATGAAGTGTGTGTGTATATATATATATATACAGGTGTCTTTCATTCAGAGATCTCATAATATTGACAGAGAAATATCTCTGTTTGCAGGTCTGCTGCCAGTATTGTGGCATTTCTATTATAGATAGTTTAACATAATACTTATGTTTTAGAACTATTTTCATTAACCATCATTTCTATCCAGCAAGTTGGCAAGTTGGCCATTTAACAGAATTTGAGGTTACACATAAATACCTTTTTGTCAGATGTAAAGGCCAGGTAGTAAGGTAAGTATGTGGTAGTTCTTCTTA
Organism: Ceyx melanurus; assembly: GCA_024611195.1. NCBI lineage: Eukaryota > Metazoa > Chordata > Aves > Coraciiformes > Alcedinidae > Ceyx > Ceyx melanurus. Next base: position 12,145 of record JANHGL010017563.1, on the reverse strand, counting down.
TTTATCTATGGCTACATACTAGGCTAAAGGAAATCTTAACAAGTTAAAAAAGTATAAAGTCTAATTTTTCTCTCTGGTGGAAAGGCAAAGGGTCACTAACCTTGAGTAGAGACTTACTCTTTCCAAAAGTTAAGAGGTACTGACAATTTACTACTCTAATAGCAGTATTGAAGACCTCTCTGCTAACAGTATCAGATAATTCTTCTACAATCTCTGCTTCCCACATTTGACACCTCTTAAGGGCTTGCCTACACAACAAAATTGTTCTTACATTGATTTTTTTAAATGTCATTTAGTTTGAGTGATTTAGTTCAACCTAGTTTAAATAGATTCTTTTGAAGAAAACATGTTTATATAAAACATTGCATGAACACAAGTATAAAAGCTCTGTGGAAACTACACCATCCAGGTTCTGACTTGGATTGAAATTAGATTGTTGTACAATTACCAGTCTTGGACTCAGATGAAGGTTCTGCTTTGTTTATTGGGTTTTTAAAGAAATTAAAATGTCCCCAGGCATTTTAAATTAATTCTAAAATAAAAAATATATTGAGATATATATGTGTGTATATAAAACCATATATATAGATACATATATTTGAATCCTGTTGGCATAAGTAATGCTTTTATTTAGATATCCTGATCTGCTTAGAGGCACTTTCACTGAATAAAATTAAGAAAGTATGTGATGGCTGAGACACTTTCTCATATAATCCTACTTTTTCTAGACAGAAGTGCTTTCCTCCATGAAATAACAGAATGCTTAACAATTCCTTACCATTGATGTGGTTGTAATGATGAGACATATCCTTTCTCTGTTGACTCTCCAATGTTCATACAACAAAGTTAAATAAGAATTGGCACGAGTGCAATTTCCTATGTTCTACAATGTAGAATAGCCAGTCACAGTTTGTATAAATTACTTCATAGTCACAGTTGTATATGGTATAGTTTCCTAATGACGCCAATTCCCTAGGCAACAGCCCAACTCTGTAAATGTCTAAGCACAGGAATACAGCCAGCAGGATGTCTAATTCAGCTGAATTCAATTGAGATTATTTGGTACTCATAATCACCTCACCTTTATGAACTACAAGTCTGCTGTAAGTAATGTATTCAGAAAGAAAAAAAGTATATAAATATTCCTTCTTAAGTGAATGATTTAAAAACCTCCTCATTTTCTCTGTATATTTTACCATCCATATTTTGAAAAATGTTTTCTCTCCTGAAATTCAAAATAACCTTCAAGAAAAACAACTAAAAAATTATACTGAAGAAGCCTGAAGTATATTTAATACAATGTCTTGTGTTTGAGTAACCAAGAAAGTCTGCTTGTGACCATTTTAAGTTTCTGAAATAAAAATAAGTTTCAGTCTTTCAGACCACAGGTCACAAGCTGATCTCTTTTCTTTTGGCTTGCCTCTTCATCATTCTCCCTCTTCTCCCCCGCATCTCTATTCATCTGTGTGCAAATCAGTGTAAAAATACTTCCATTGCAAATCAATGGAATATTTTTTCTTGTTAGTCCTTCCAGTCAACTTCATGTGCACTTTTACATGTGTCACAACAGCTGCATGTATGGCACCTCAATCAAAAGCTATGCCTAATTGTTTGGGTTTGGTTTTTGTTTTGTTTTTTTTTACAAGAAGGCTGGATAGCAATGACATAACTACATGGTGATGATTTAGTTCCTTTTACATACACTGTGTGCTTGGGGCACTGACATGAAGTTTGCCTACGTTCTGACAATATGCACAATCCTGAAAGCTGCCATCCATTGGAGGTGATTATTGCCAGTGTAGGTCACTACAGTATTATGGTGAAGACACTTGTGAAATTCCCCCAAGATGGAAGGAAAATAGACTTCAAAGTTACACCTGTATCACTGCCTCCCAGTTGTGTCAAGTGCTGCTCAGCCCATCCCTGTCCAGGAACTTGGTGTCAGAGCAGCTTTGCATGGCTAATAAAGAGAGCAGGTAATTTTTACTCCTCCTAAAGGACAATGTAAAGCACATATGCCCCAAAACTAAGCTTTCAAATGAACAGTGTGATGGTTTTACTAGGTCGTAAATGTGCGATCCATTATAATCTAGCTTACATGATAGGACAGAGCTGCTTACATTGGTTATATTTTTATTCCCCATGAACCCACTGCATCATGTGATATTAAACTGCTAGACACAGTAATGAAACATACATGTACATTGCTCCCTATCCGTCAGAAAACTATCTAGGGAAATGAGGTCATCTATCTGCTCAGATATTGTGCTTGAACATGAGGAAGCTGAAATTTGTTTCTATAAATTACAGGGGGTTTGCCCCTGCTTCCACAGGATACAAGAAGCACTGGACCTTGCTGTTTGAGTTGAATTCTGAAGATTCCTTTAAGCATGTATAGTGTTCAATTTTGAAATGGTAAGCAACAGACTGAAAAATGTACCTGTTTGATTTCATTTGAATTATCCTTCCACTACCTTGCATTTACCCTTGATTATCCTACTGCCAAAACAATGCTATCTGGTGGAGAGATGTTATCTGATATAAATATATATCATCAGGAATAAAGAAAAAGAACTTTCCTTTAGTTGTCTAAGGAACTGGTAAGGTTTTATTCTCAGAGTTTTAGTATGATCTTGAATCCCCTATTCTGGACATTTCTTTTTCTGCTCAGGTATATTAGAACTGCATTTCACTGAATAAAATAGAGGAAATCCTCCTCACTATGGCTAGTTTCTCTGCTGGACTACTGGTTTTGTACTTTTAGCTAATTGTGAGCTGGGGATAAAAATTAATCTTGAAAAAAACCCCTCTACAATTACATCTGTTTGGAACCTGAATATTGTGGACCTTCTCTCTCCTGTGCAATGTGCAAAAAACCCTGCAGTTTGCTCCTCTCCTTTAACTCCTATAAAGATAAGAAGGGCCAAAGTCTATTCTTTTAGTCTAATAGGGGAGGTTAGGGAGAGTTCTCTAGTAGACATAAATAAAAGAAGCTTTTGAGAGAATGTGCTTCCACCTCTAAAGGCTTTTAGGGGGAAGTTCCTAAAAATTGCTTCAGAATCTACATGACTAATAATAGAGGTTGTTTGAGGACCTAACCACAATATAAGACAAATATATAAGTCTACAGGGTTCGAGAACTAATCATCAAACAAGGAAGAAACTGTTTTCCATTTCCACTGTTCAGCTTTTTTTTTGTGTGTGTAGTCTGACACTGAACTGTGAACAGGCCTGAGAAAGCTAGGATTCTTTCATCTCTCCTGTTTAAAGTCACAATATCCAGCTCCAGATTTGGCTGAAGAATGAAACCCCTCATTCTGGGGCAACTCACTGATGGCTGGAAGACACTGGATTTGTTGGCATCTGCAAAGAATTTCAGAAATTATGCATATATATATATAGAGAGAGAGAGAGAGAGAGAGAGAGAGAGAGAGACTGAGAGAGAGAGTGATGAGCAACACAGAGACCATATCAGACCAGAGCTTCATGGTCACTCAGGAGTTGCATAATTGAGGAAGAGACATGGATTCTTCCTAGAAAATGTCAAATCCAGTCCATCTGTACTGAAGCAGGACTGAAAACTGTGCACTGTGTTCAAGCAGCCATTCAAGCAAAAACTGTCAGAATTTCTCTTTTACAGCTCTGCCTGATATGTGGTTCTGCCTTTACTCAGAGGGGTTCCTTATACATCTAGAGCAATACATTTATTTCTCCTTTTTGTTTTTCACAAGGACAGATTAAAATCCATAGATTAAATTCCACCTCCCTTGTGCTGTTTCTTTCATTATTGTATTTTAATTCCTCCAAAGCATCTTCTCTCATTTGTCTTTGTTCTCTTTCCTAGTCAGGTGGGAGAACTAATTAATTCTTTTATCTCTGGGAGATGGAAACATAGATGAAAAGGAGGGCCATTACAAGAATTCAACTGATGTATTGTAGGGACTGGGTGGGAAATGGCTCATCAGATGCCTGAGTTGTTGCCTTGTAAGTTTTAGGCAACAATGGTTTCATCCTTGGCTGCTACTGTTCCAACCACTGTAGCAGTTTCCTGTTGGATGTCCGGTTCCTCTGAGTGACCATAGAGGGATTCTCTGTTCTGGGTTTGCAGGAGCATAAAGGATATGTTTTGCAATGTAAAGAAAGGCTTTTTGTATGCTGAGCTGATACATTTCATACTGTATTTTAATTGCATCTCACTTCTTTCCTGCCCATGCGCCATGCACTGACATGTTGATTGCAAAGCTACCATTGTAGCTTGCCTAGTGGCTTAGATCCATGTAAATGAGGCATAAAATCCCAGCAAACCAGGCTGACATAAATTTTTCCATGTCTGATGAACACATTGATGAGCATGTGTAACCAAGACAGAGGAAAGCAATGAATGAGACTGGAGAGAGCCTACAGGCGCCAATGTTGCACAGGTATTAATTGTGGTGTCACGTTTTGATTGTACAGCAAATTATGATCTCTCTTTCTGTTACAATATAAGCAGTTTCCACCTCTCCCCTTATGGTTCTTGCACTTTTGTAAGATGTTTCTCTTTGTCCCAGGTCCTCTTTCCTACATAAGGGACATCAACTAGAAATTACTTTCCCCATTTAATTCAAAGAGTGTACTAGAAATATGACCTCCTAAAAACCCATCAGTTTTTTGGGGGGAAGGGGCTACAATCATATTTGCCTGTTTCCATAAAATTTGTTTAATTTCATTCATTGTCATGAATAGTGCTTGCACAAACAAGAACTGACTAAGAGGAGAGGAGACACTAAAATTTGAAATATGAAGAGCTGTCAAATGTTGTGAGTAAGTAGGGAGGAGTAGAAATTTTCTTCTAATCTCTTTCAGCTATTGTAAACACATCTCACTTGCAACAGCACATCTTATCAACAGATGTTGGCTGTTCTTGTCTTTAATTGCTGCTGTCACTTTAGCTTCCAGCAGTTCAAGCTGCTATGGCTCAGGCATTAAAAGGACACATGTATAAGTTCATACTGCTCTGCTATCCTGCCCCTCTCCCGGGTGTGTGTGCGTGTGCGTGTGCGTGTGTGTGTGTGTGTGCGCCTTCTTTGCAGCTTCACAACCCGGCTGCCGCGCTTGTGCTGTGCTGTGGGTGTGTGTAGGTGGGTGGTGTAATCCCTCCATGCTCAGACTGCACCGCTGACTTGCAGGACAAAAACTGTTGTCTCCCATCTGGTCTCAATCCTTGGAGGCCACAAGAGAATTGTGTGGCAGGTGCTACTTAAAGAAAGCTCTTCTCATGCTCAGACATGATCCCTTTTTTATCCTGCATAAACAGTGGCAAAGTATTTTCTCCACAACATCCTTTCAATTTCTGCCTCTTTGCTGCTCTTCTTTTCCTACCCCCACCACTGCCTTTTCTTTCTCCCATGGGACTGGAAGAATCTCTGAGGAAATAAGTAAAGCTTTCCTAATATAGAAGCTCATCTTCTCTGAAACCACTTCTTATTCTGTTAATGGAGTTCTGGAAATGTTTCAGTTCTCTCCCTACACTAATACTTTATTCTTTTCCTCTGATAGCTGTCCAAGCATCAGTGTCATCAGTTTTCTTAGTTTTATTAGCTCATTTTGCAAAGAAATGCTCTGACAGTCTAAGAAAATAATAATAAAAAATTGGCTGGAGAGTTTTATGACTATATACTCTCTTTAAAAAAATAAATATGCATCTAGAGACATCTTTCTGAGGTCATTCCTTTACAGGGATTTTAGACTTTACAAATATACGTGCTCTACATGCAAATACTAATGGAAGATAACACATGATGCTTAATAGATTTACACACATTCCTTCTCCCTTCCTCTCTCACCCTGTTGTATGTTTGGCCGAGAGCTCTTCTTTCAGAGCTTTGCCACCTTTGTAGATGTGACATCAGTGCTCAATATTTGCAAATCCTCTCTTAAAATTTTATATAACAAAAGCATGAAGTGCCTGCAAATCCTCCGTGTGGAAGGGAGTGCTTTTTCTGTGCCTCCCTCCCCCACAGTTATGCTCGTTCTGGGGAGAAGCAAGGGAAACGCAGAGCAGCAGACATGGAAAGGCTCTGGTTCTGCAGTGAGACCAGGGTTTTGCACCAGGGAGAAAGTGTGTGTTAGCACTGGGGGCTGGCACAGCTGTCATGCCCAGTGATAGCTCTTACAGGGTATAGCAGAGACAGGGGAAAGCTCAAGTAGCCTCCTGTCCCTTCAAAACCTCAGCTTCAAGATGGGAGAGGGGAGGTTGAGAAGGGAGCCTTCCACCCTCAAAACAGAAATTGTGGGGGCTCCAAGGAGGCTCTAAGCAGGAGTGCTTGGGAGTGTGGGAAGCTACAGGGAAGAGGAAGATAAGTTCTTCAGAAAGGTGGCATCTGAGGAGGCTATGGCTGGACGCAAAAGTACAGGCAGCTGATAACAGAGAAATGCCAGCAATTGCCCTCAGAAAGAACTGGCTACACAGAGCATATGAAGAAGGCTCAGTAAGCACACGCTCAAAATACACCACCTGAATTTTGGTGGCATCCATTACCACCAGCTACCTTCCCCGTGCCTTGCCCTAGCTGCCCAGAGCACATTTTCCTGCCTATCCTTTTCCAGACACAACACGTGCAAAAACAGGAATTGAGATAAGCACCATGTAAGACATGGACAATTGCTGGCAGGCAGTGCCCTGTCTAAATTGCTTCTCCCAAATACACTGGAGGGAGGATAGGGGAAGAATCATTTGGGATAGGTTTCCATTTCACACAAACTCTTCCAGTAAAGATAATTGGGCACACCAATCAGAGAGTGTCCCAGATCAGTACATATAGAGTTTCTAGGCAGGCTGTAACATCTGGCCTCTAGGGGTATCCTGTCCCTTTATGACACATGAGGATGCCAGAAGACAGTTGTTTTTCTGTGGTGGGGCCTACCCAAAAGTAAAACTGAGGGTAAAACCAAGAAGTTGGATGTCTTCTAGGATAACGTGGTTGTGTTAAGTGTAGTTTGGCAAACTACTTTGCCTTGATAAAGGCTACCTATGCTAGTCTCTGAAATTCAGATTGTGGATTTGGTGATAGCTGTGTGCACAGATTGTAGAGACAGGAAAACCTGAGCCAAAAAAGTGTGTTCTCCAGCAGGAACACAGAATTAAGGTGCTACTTTTATGCTGCATTTTTATTAGTGGCGTCTCAAAAATATCACTTTCAGCATGCCTTTCACTTCTCCCACAGAAGCAGGAAAATTAACATCAGCTAACAAAATTTTCTGTTGTTCTGGAGGAAATGTTGCTGAGATGTGTTTATACATTATTTGTATCCTTAGCTTTGTTTTTGTACTTTATCAAAGTCCAGTCGTAATGATGTTCCTGGGGTTTTTTTTGTCTTTATGCATGGCATTTCCCATCATATTTCACATCTGGTGTAATACGCCAGCTCAGATAAAATACAGAAGAGAAAGACATATAATCTGGCACAGAGCTCTAAGGTGCAGACAGCAAGTTTTCCCCCGGAATGACTTGAGAACATATTCAGAAATCGGGTTCTGCCATGTGCAGGACAATAGCTGTGCTGCTTGTGAAGGTGAGGTGAGATCACATTTGGGGGTCGCAAGTTATTCCCCACCTGTCCTCTATGCCAAGGGAGAGGTGTTTGATCTCATGTCTTCTGCAAGCTGCTTCTGTGACACCTGGAGAGTTCAGAAAGGGCCTGTAACCATCACCTCTCTCACCTTACCTTCTTCCTCAGCACAGCTTCTTCCAACCCAAGTGGCTAAGGAGCCATTGCAACTGCATATCCAGGCGCACACATCTCTGCATCTAGCACAGGGACAGAAGGCACAATCATGTCCTAAGCTTCTGCAGCCTTTTCCCTGCTCAACAAAAACCCAGGCCACCACAGCTGCCTGCCTTTACCTGCTCCACAGCTGCACAGGAGTAACAACAATTAGTTGGTTTTCCACAGGTTGAAGTGCTACCACTTACAGGTATCTTATGCAATCCCATATGTGATTTTGCTTTACCCCAAACAGAAACCTAATCAGGTTGAAGGTCAATTCCTGTGAAAATATCCTATGCTGCTGCTTGGTCTATCGTTTAAATTACTCAACGTCTGTTTTTATTTAATCATGCTTGCTTCCACATTTTTTTCTTCTTCAATATTAAAAAATAAAATAAAATTAGCTAATGAAGCATATGTAGCTTGTTTTCTTTGATTGTTTCTCAGCTTTTTCCTAAATTGTTACTGCCCCTTTGGACTTCGTCAGTGGGGTGGTTGCCAGGTTTCCACAGAGATGCAAACAAATTCTATGCAATAAATGTCATCTCTACATAATTTAAACCCCAAATGTACATGGTGACAGTTTTATGTTTGAATAATATGAAAATCCAAGATATTGGATGTGAGTATAATTTAGGATTGAAAGCCGTAAATATTTCTGTGCCCTGGAATCCAGTTAAAGTGCACCATTGCACATGCTGTGTTTTGGTGGTGAAGTATTGCTTGCCTCTGATTGCTGCAGGGTAAGAGCTTTATTTTCATAACCTATGATTTAGTGCCTTCCACCCCCTGTAAAGTATAACTAACAATGACCTCTGTGTGAGCTCTTGTAGCTGAGGGGACAAGGGGGAGATGGCTGCAGTGGGAAGAGGGAACAGGAGAACAGAAGGAAAAAAAAAAAAGGGTTACCTGCACTGGGTAAACACAATGACAACTTACCTTCTTAAAGGAGCCAAAGGCTGGATATTGGGTCAAAACCCCAATTATATGGTGGCAGTGGAGCTCCACTGATTTTGAAGGAGCTAAGCCAGACTGAACCAACTGAGGAGCTGGCCTGCAGTCTTGTATTTTGTGCCCAAAGTGACTGGAGCAGGGAAGGTTTGAAACTGTACTCCTCACGTACCACGTTGGGGCCTATGGGAATAATGTTTGCTTTGGCAGTAGCTGACTGTAGACCTAGCAGGTCCTGCAGTGAAAGACTTCTTTCTGCTCTGAGTGATGGTAACTTCCATAAAGAGGGAAAGTTCATTCAGTGATATAGCTTAACCCACATCCTCCTTCAATTCACAGGTACTTGCACAGTGAAGACCTCAAGGCAAATCCATATGGACATTTTTGTTCCTGTTTGTATCCCTGTATGTCCTTTGTTTCCCTGAAGGACATAGATGTCTGATCATTTTCCCTAGACACCTATTCCAGGCTCTCTCTTTAGGTACCACGAGCTGAGAAAGTCCACATTGAGAGCTGGTAATCTTTGAAGCATTTGCAGTCCTCCTCTCACAACTGTGAGTCTGAGTTAGGGAAAGAAGCTGCTGCATTTCCTCAATTTACCTTTGCTATACAGGAAGCCCTTCAGAGAGATACTGCAAAAAGATTTTCCCATTTCTGGCATGCTTTCTGAAATGTGCTCTTCCTTCCTGTCCTCTCCTCTTTTCCCATAACACCTCCTCTTTCTCTGTCAGGTTAGAAATTTTATCTTTTCCCAGCATGTGAAATTAGGAAGTGTCTGTGAAGAAAAAGTGAAGGTAGATAAGAGGATTCTCTCCACCATGGGCTAACTGGTGCAAAATGTCTCAAGCAGTGCAGGAAGGCCTGATCAAAAGAGGGATGCAGCAGAGCTAACATCTCAGAATCCACCCCATAAAGGCCATCTTCTTTCGAAGAGATGACTAACAGGGCAGAGGACAGGTGAAGAAGGAGGAATGGTGCTTGATATATTTTCTGATATAATAACTGAGGATATAAAAAAGAACATCAGACAACAGGTTTAAAATAGAGAGTTACTATGTTATACAACTCATAATAAGTAGTTCCCCAGTTTAATAACAGATTTTTTTTAAGACCAAAATATTGTATGGGTTCAAAAAGAAAGTCTGATGCTGGGAATCCCTGAGGAACAACATCTGGAGAACAGGGAACTGCTGAAGGAACTATCATTTTGCATTTAGCTGCTGCTATGCTCTTCCGTAAGTACCTATGAACTGGCCATATTCAGGGGTAGGAATGGGGCTGTTGGGTCTTGGTCTGATCCAGTACCATCACTGAGGTTCAAAGGTCCAGTCAGCCAAGTGCTAAGTGCCACCAGACCTGCAGTGCTGTTCTCTTCAGGAACTCTGAAAATAGCAGAGTAGATAATCTTTCTAACAAAACTAAATACTGCCATGGAATTGGCCATTCTAGATAGTCTGTCCAGAAACTCCAAAGGCATTTTCCTTCCAGATAGATAAAAATGAGTGTCCATGATACATATTGATTATACTTTTCTATGAAAATGCATCTAGCTGATGTATATTTAGGATGAGAGAGTCCTTACACATACTTGATTCAATGGTAAGTTGTATACATCACCAGTCCTAGGTATACCAACCATTTCTTGTTCATTTCCTCTGCACTCATGGTGTGTTGTTATTCCTTACCTGACTGCAGACTTGGAAAAGCATTACAGATGAGAGAAAGAAGGCATCTGAAAACCAGCACCAAATGTGCTTTGTGTGGCATAACTCCAAAGGCAACCTTTTCCCACTAGCAAATCAGAAGAGTGGTGTTGGTATGGGTGAAGGACATATGCTTGCCATGTTCAGGAACGGATGCCACTGTTTACTTCTGGTGCCAGATGATCTCTCTTCCATTATTACGTCAGACCTCAGAAATCCCAAGCCAGTGTCTTTTGTTCTGGAGAGGCACTTCAAGCTACTGCAGTACCTTGGGTTTGTTTCAGGGTAGTAAATGATAATCCCGTATGAACAGGTATTTGGCAATATGTTAAATGAGGCAACTTGAGCAAGACTCTGGGCTCTCAGTTAGAAACACTTTATCACCAAAGCAGTTGCTGTATTCAGGTTAGCTGTTATGTCAGAGCACACCACAGCACCAAACTGACATAATGCTGTTCAGGCTTCTCTCAGGATCTTAGGGCTGTAAGTAATATTTACCATCTAAAGACCATGGTAGTAGCACGTCCAGTTTTTTGATAGTTAGCAAAATCTCTGCAGTTCTGTCTAACAAGTATCTAGGATTTCTTTTCAACAAAAGCAGAGCATATACCTCACCTTACTACTCACAATTTCTGTTAAATCACAGAAACTGTGTCATAATGTCAAGTCTGCTTGTGAGGAGTAATTGGAAATCTCTCACTGCTACCTGTACTGAATAAATGTCTAATGCTCTGAACACCCTGGTGTCAGCTAAGAAATATGTTAATATTGAACATGTGAACTTATTAATTCCAAGCTGGATAAGTATTTGTGGCCTGATAGCATTTAACAGTGGAACAGATCATTCATCACAACAAACTGATTATGAGCATTTATAGGAAAATGTGACAGAATATGCAAATCCTTCCACCTTTCCTCACAAACCCTCATTCAGCAAGTGGCCATAACAACATCCTGCCTTCCAGAGCTACTTCAGATGCAGGGATTGCTCATTGAAGCAGCACTGGCATATTTACAAATAGGTAACCAATTATGTGTTTCTTCCACTCCTCAAATTATCTTTCTCAGACTACCACTTGTTAAAACTACTATGTAACAAATCCAGAAACTAGTCGGCTGGTTTTGTTTTCACTCAGGTTCTCGTTCTGTAAATATAACCCCCCTCCCCCCTCCCAAAAAAACCCCCCAACAAACCAACAAACAAAACCAAACAAACCAAACATGAATGTATAGATGTCATGGTTTAGGGTCAGGGCAGCCCAGACCGATAACAGACACTCTCTTTTAACTCCCCCCTCCCTCCCCAAAGGGGAGAGAAAAGGAATAAGGGAGATAGACTTTGTGATTTGAAAAAGGAAACTGGAACAATTTAATGAAAAATGAAAATGAAATATATACAAATATGTACAAAAGCAGTACTGAACCCAATCCTCCTGATGGTTATTATGTCACCCTCACTGATGCTGTGGAGGAGCTGGACTCTGGCACCGGGTCTCGGGAACAAAAAGAACCAAGCAAGAGAGCCAAAGCAAAAGGCAGAGACCAGAAGCGAGAGGGAATGAACCTCTGGACCCCAAGCTTTATATACTGGATATGACGTCTATGGGCTGGAATACCTCGTTGGTCAGTTTGGGGTCACCTGTCCTGTCCGCTCAAGGACCACAGATGCAGTCTTTCACTTTTCTGCACCCCTCAGTGCAATACACAAATTCTAGCAATGGCCTTGGTTTGCATTCCATCCCT
>JANHGL010017562.1:12883-31894 GCA_024611195.1 Ceyx melanurus | reverse complement strand
TTGATATACTATTATACACACAAAAACCTGTGGTATCAGATGTGATGCAGCATCTCATCTTACAATAAAGAAAATAGATTTATTTTTAAGTCAGTTCACTGACACTAGAGTTTCAAAGACAAGAAAAATTATGGTAATAAAACATTTATTCTCAGCTTTTGCACTTAACAGTTGTGTGAAGGGACAGGGACAAGTGAGTCTGAATATTTGGTTTGATTGTCCACAGTAAAACAATGATGCAAATCACTGCCTCAGCTATTATAAAGCTAACCTGGTTTCCCAATAAGCTCTTACCACTATATGTAAATACACTTCAGTATTTGTGTTTCAGGAATATAATAATCAAGATAATTCAGCATAGCTTTATATGGCTCACACAAATAAATTTAAGTAAGCCAGTATATGAAAAACTACAGGAAAAGGTAACCTATTTGCTGAAACCTATAATGTAGATAAGCACCTAATGAAATATTTAAGGATATATTGAAACAGAATAAGGAGGACAACTCCTGCTTTTTTTTTCTAGTTCAATCTGTCCTTCTAAAGTCTGATTACAGCCTTCCTGGAGCTGTAGCTGTGGAGATTGAAGGAAAAATCACAGCCTGTAAGCAGAGCCAGTTTTAAAGAGAGCTACTAAACCCAAGAGACTGTGAGTCTTTTAGGTAGCAGCATAGAACATCCTTCATGCTGGGAAAAACAGACAAGTGTGCATGTGAGGAGAGAGGATTTATGTTTCCTGGAAGTCTCCACACATCTAATACTTGTCCACAACCAGTAGTGGACAACTCCAGCAGTGCCTCTGGAAATTGAGGATAAGATTGTCTCCTGTGAAGGACCATTATTTTCTAAGTGTGATTCAACCTTGTGTTTGAGATTACCTCTAAAACCAGAGGAAAATTTATTCTTGATGCTTGCCCTGTCTTAACAAAAATGATGCTACTCGGGAAAAGCTGCAGAGTAGAAATTAAAGTGGCACTACCCTATGCATTTGTTCCAATAGTGCTCATCACAGACAAATTGTTATGAAATATTGACAATAAACAAGATCTGTATCAGGAACCCAGTACTGAACAACACAGATACCAATTCTGTGAGTCACTTGATCCTTAAGTATGGGCTCCCTGAGGTTACCAATGGGACAATACTCCACAATTGCCATCTATCTCATTTATCTCTGCATTTACATAGGGTGGGACTTCCACCAGGTCTCAGATCTGCTTTACTTAATCTTTCCTTTAAAACATGGAAAAAAACCAAAAACCTCTTGCTAAGTATTTCTTATGCAGAATTCTTATTCTTCTGGGTCTCTCCTTACAGTCACAGAGGTATCTGGACAAATGCCATTCTCTTGCTGTTTGTCCACAGTCACCAACAGTAACAACTGGAGATGTATTCTTGTCTTCAGCTCTTGTCCACTGTGCTGTGTACCTAGCACTGCATTGTTTCTCAAGAGACTGTTTGAAAGAGGATAGGCAACCTGAGAGCAAATAGGTAATGAAAGCCTTCTGCTTTCCAAAGCAGATAGGTCTGCTCAAGAAGACAAAAGGCAAGACAGTTGCATGTTTTGCATAGTCAACAGCTCCCTCGTGTGTAATATATTCCATCAGTGATTTAAGAACAATCCCTTTGTAAAGATTGCCCACTGCCCCCACAGCACTGCAGAGGTCAGGAAGAATTGGCCTATCTACTGCATACATGTTAGTCACACAAACTAAAGCCTCTGAATTGTGCAACAAGCCTGTGATTTGTGCTTTTGGGCTCACCAGTCTGACCTCTGTTCAGTGTCTACCAGCCCAGCTGTATCTTACATATACTGTTCCTTAGTGTTTCATTATAAATTCATTTCCCATAGACAGCAGTACAAGGCTATATTATTTTTCTCTTGGCTATACAGTCAAATTCTAACAGTTTTAACTAAAACTCTTAAAGATGTTTAAGCTGTTTAAAGATAAAAACAGAGAGGCTGTTTATACACCATTGCTATAACCTCTGGTGACAATTTCACTTGATAGCACTAAGGAATTGCACAAAACCACGTTATTAGGCAAAGGAAAGCTGAAAGAGGACTAGAGCAGAACTCAAGACCATTCCTAAGAGTCTGAGCTCTTTGCAGAGCATTCACAGTGCCTACATCAGCTACTCAAATCAAGCACTCAGTGTGGCCAGTGTACCAGAAGGACTCATGAAGAAGAGAATTGAGAGCACTGACACTGAAAAGATCATCTCCAGGAGTTTCTCTCTCTCCACTGACCATATAAAGAACCTGAGAAGACTGGATTTTGGACACAGTCATTTCCAGCTGGATTCCTGAAGTACAATGTTCTGAATACCTGCTAATGTACATGTTTGGACTGGGATTTGTAGTAATCTCATCTCAGTCCAAAGCACTTGTCAACATTTTCATATTCAGTACATTGTTAGCATGGCTACAGAGCTTTATTCATGGCACATAAGTATTAACTCAGCTCCACAAAATGTTTGCTATGCAGCAAAGTATATGATATGGCTCGGGGGCTTGGTTGTGGCTCCAGGACTTGTTTAAGATCATATAATTCAGTAGGGAAACTGGGAATAGTTATCTAGGGTCCCCCTTCTAAAATAGCAAAGCCACATCCCTCTGTCTTACAACCATTAATGTTGGCATTTTCCTAAAGTCCTACAAAATTCCCTAAAACAGGATTTCTAAAACAAAGTTGCAGTCTTGAATTCTTAGATCAGGAATATAATCTTTCCTTTACACTTTTTTTTTTATCCCCTTTAGTTTTGAGGTTTGGAGGCATCCAAATTTTATATACTTCTGCTGAAAGCATTTAAAAGGGATTTCAAGTCCTGAGAGATGCAGTTTCTGACTACCTAATGTGGACACCTGAAGAGGTCAGATTTTCATTATGTGCAGAGCACTTTCCCAGTAGGGATCAGGCCTCTTTAACATGCAGGTGAAAAGGGAGGTACTCACATTTCCCAGCTGCTCCTGGAAACTCTGTGCATTGCTTTCCTGGTGAGGTATGCTTTCAACTCTGAAAGAGACTTTGACTTTCTTGACCTTCTGTCAGGCATTCCTGCAAGATGGCAACAAAGCTGTCAGCTTCACAGGGATATGGTAAAGCTATTTTTAAAATGCTCTGCTCTCTGTCAGTTATAACACCCTTTCTGAAGGTTAAAATATAAATCAGTTTCCAGCATCTACAAACCAAAACCCAATAGTTACTTTTGGCACCATCTGACACATTCTTGGCAGTCTCAACAGAGAGGCCAGGAACAGACTGGACATAAAGGCACTAATGTTCTATCTGAAAACAGCCACACTGGAGAAAATGTTTTAAAACTCTATATGAAAGGAAAAGCTCTTCAAACAAGATTATCATTAGATATGGACAAAACATAACTTTAAAATCCATTTTTGCAGAGCATGGGATTCTGTTCCCTCTCACCATGTCACAGGCACTCATAGAAAAAGCACTATTAAACCCAGTAAAAGAGAATTCAAATGTCCTACCTAGTCAAACAGGAAACACATTAACAGGACAGAAGGGAAATTATGTTTCCATAATTCCAACCCATAATAGACATCCATAAAATAAGATTTAGTCAAAAAGATGCTCAATAAATTCTACTCAGAGTTAGATTTGGAGCTTTTCCCTTTCTATGATGCCTTTGCATTAACTGTAGCTGGTATGCATCTGATGCACCAGCAGTCCCATATAACAAGCAAACATGCACATTTTCCTAAAATAGCAATGATTCAGCAACAGCAATTCATTAACCAGGCCAAATCCCACAGAAGGACCTTGTTATCAAGAAACTCTGAACAGCATCATTCAATTGTTGCTAGCTGTGAAGGAGACATGACTACAGCAGGTTATGACATTTTCCAAAGGGAAATCCATTAACTGAAGCACTATACCTCAAGGAAAAAGATGTGCCTTGTTCACACAGAGTAATGGTTCTTTTGTTCCTCAGAGAGATGACCAAGGCTATCAAGAACAGCACCATTTATCTTTCTTCTGTACCTAGAAAACAAAATACATTTCAGATAAATTTGGACCATAAATCTGAGATTACAGCACTAAGTATCTTCTAAAACATAAGAATACTCCAGCTATCTTTCTGGTATAAAGACTTAAGAATTCAGAAAATTACTTACTTGCACACAATTACTTCAGGCTTCCCAAAGACTTTGGGTTTGAGAGAGGAGAAATAGACATGTTCAGATTAGCAGAAAGTAAAAAAGGATTCCACATCTGTAGCTACCTATATGCAAGGAGTATGCAAATATTCAAGATAGCTCTTTTAAAACCCGTGAAATTGGCTGAATCTGCTACTTGAGGTCTTTTCAAATCCCTCTTGACTCAACTCTTTTATCTTCACTCACTGACAATCCTCATGAAAGCATATATTTAAGATAACTATTAATATTGTAGTTCAGAAGCTTTCTCAGTGCAACAAATAAGCCTTCCTTTTGCCAAGTCACTTTTTTTTCCCCCTAAAACATAATGCAGTAGTTACTCTTCCTATTAGGCTGCTTGAATAAATAAATCTTGGTCCCTAGCTATATATAATTAATATTTACATTATTAGTCTTCACTTAACTGTTTTGTGCCTTCTGCACTTAATCCCACAGCCTCTCTTGCTTACCTCTCTGCTTGTGTTCAAGAGAAGTGCTGGGTGGAATTATAGCCACAGCAAAGCCCCACTTGTCATCCATTTGCTGCACTGGAATTAACTTAGTAGCACCTGAATACTGATTTATGAAAAAAAGCTAATCTCAGTCTATGTCACACTAGAGTGCTTTTCACCATGTAAGCATGGTGAAAAAGTGCAAGAAACAAGGTGAAAACTCCTGAAAGCATAAAATGAATTGGCAGGCAAAGCATTCATATTTTAGATTGGACAACTCACATATTCTAGAAAGTCTGTGAAAGAAGCATCTCCTCCTTCTGTCAGGAAGGAAAGCTCTCAGTCATTTGCTTGGTCATTAGCTGACTCACTTCTGCCTTGCAGCTGCATTGCATATTCAGACTTTGGCCACAGTTCTGAAACAAACCAGTTTGTCCTTTAGCTAAAAGTTCCTGCCAGCTTGTTTCAGTCTCTTCATATACTGGATTTCTGTCTTTCTTTCACCTTTTGCACACCCTGCACCCTCCTGTATGGGGAAAATAGTTCCATGACTAAAATACCTTGAGGCTATGAGACAAGATTTTAATGTTTTCAGGTGGAGTGGGTCAGTGTGAAGGACACACTGTTTCTTTATTGGTTTTTTGATAACTATGTTTGAGCAAGACTCTCTATATGTTTAAGACCACAAAGCCAGGATTGCTTCAGTATATAGGCAATGGATATATCAGAATTCAATTACACAGCTGCAAACCTGGGACTTTGGGACAGACTACGAGTGTGGCAGTAAAACTGGAGTAGATGAGATGTGCAGCTTGTGCATTACTGTTCAGGGACTTACAGGATTCTATGACAGCTCTTTCTACTGGATGTACTGGGCAGAAACCAGCAGGTGTGTTGGAAGAACTTCCTGAAGAGCTTTGAGAAGCTCCATAGTTGCAACAACTCAAAAACTACACTCTGTGATCTGCACACATCCTTCTACCTCACACAGGCTTTGTTCCTGTGTTATATGTAAGTCTAAATAAGTGCTATATGTAGGTTTAAATAAGTGTATCACCAAACTGAGTTGCTGTGGCACACATCCTCCTCCACTCATTGTTTTCCCTGTCTGTCACCCCATCTCTACTCAAAAGATCCAGCTCTGGAGGCAAAACTCTGAATTTACATGCCCTTATGCAGAAGTCTGCTCAAGCTCTATCCAAATCACTCCAACATAGGCTCAAGTCCTCCTCAAAGCAAAAATCTTACCTTCTCCGAGCAATGAAATTCAAAGCCACATGGGGGAGCTTGTGCTGTGACTAAAGCTCATCACCTCTAGGCGAGCAGAAGTTGAAGCAGCGCTGACTTCAGCCACTGGAAACTGTATTCTGGAAAGAGTGGTTGTAAATCATGACAGGCATAGGTTGTGCACACTCGCTGTAATAAAGATGTTCATTTAAAAAAATGGGTTTAGGTGACAGTCATTGATTTTGCCTTGAAAAAGCAGTCAAAATCATTATTCATAAACTATAACTCATAAAACTTAAGACACTTGCAGGCTGCCCCTAGTGTGGTAGATAAATAAAATGAAAATGACAGTAGTTTAAAGCAAAGTAATGACTAACGGGTATCAATCTCCCACTAAGATGACATATATACACAACATATATGTGACAGCTTCTCCATGAGACACGTCTGACTGTGGTACCATCCTCACAGATGAAATAAAAGCAGGTGAACAAGCCATCCAGAAGGCAGGGAATCTATTTCATCATACTTGGCAAATAGACCTGAAGCCTGCTTGGAAACCTTTAAAATCATCACCATGACAAAGAGTGAAAACACCTTCCAAGTAATTCAGAAAATAAAACGTGTTGCAGATGCTACAAAAAACCCTAACCAAACAAACAATAAAACATAGAATCATAGACTGGTTTGGTGTGGTTTGGAAGAGTCAGGGTTTGTTTCGGTTTGGTTTTCTACAACCAAATAAACAGTTTGAAGGCAGTTTGTAAATGTGAAGAAGGTAACTGACTTTCTGGACTGGCCGCCTGGAAAGACAGATGGAGACGGTCCAGCCTTGAACTCTCACAAACTATTCTGCTGTCATGTATGCAAAATAACTCTCCGTTTGCATTTCTCCCGAAGAAAGCAAAGCCCAGCAAGATGCTGCTAGTTCAGCCTAGAGAAGCAGACTCACCAGCAGCACATTCCCCGTTCCCCTTTAGAGTGCGAGGGGAGAACGACCCTCCCGTGGCCGCAGCTGCCGAGCGGGGGCACCCTGCCCTCAGCACCGGGCACACCGGGCAGGGCCGGACCGGGGCGGGGTCTGCGGCGGGGTCCATAAGAAGCGGCGGGCGGCGGCGGGAGAAGCCTCGGGAGCATCGTGGAGGGAGGATGCAGGCGATGATGGCCGGGGTGCCGGCGGCCAGGCCGTTCAAGCTGAGGAAGAGTCTCGGTAGGGGCTGCGCGGAGCCGGGCTGCGCGGAGGCGGTGGGTTGCGCGCACGGGTAACGCTTGTTCTCTCTCCCGCGCAGCCACCCGCCTGGAAGAAGTAGCAGGAATCCGGGCGAAGTTCCCGACAAAAATCCCGGTAAACCCCGTTTTGTTGTTGGAGGTTACCGATGGTGTTTAGTAAGAAACGTCGGAGACCTTTCTAAATCAGCCCTGGGTGTTGCGGGTTTTGCTGAGTGTGGCTTTATTTAAACAGGTAATTGTGGAGAGATACCATAAAGAGAAATACCTTCCTCTCCTGGACAAAACCAAGTTTCTTGTTCCCGAGGAGCTGACCATGACACAGTTCATTACCATTATCAGGTAGGTAGCTGGCACCTGCAGGTCTGTGCTGCAGCTGGGTCTTGTTGCTCTTATCTAAGTAGCTAATTTTCAGTGCTGTGCTGGAACATCTTGCTTTCTTTCATGATAAACGTGTTAATAATGGCTTTTGTCACTTTAAAGAAAATCAACAGGGTTTGGGTTTTTTTTGGTGCATTTGGGGAAAAAATGTGAACCTGTGCTCTTTGGATGCATAGAATTCTCCTTCATCCCTAAATGTAGTGACCAAAGATTGTACTACACTCCTGTTCTGCTTGCTTTCTGCTTGGTCAACTTGGTACTCTGGCTTTGTGGTTCTATTCTGCTTATAGTTACTACTGCCTTCCTTATTCTCTTGCTGCACCTTGCTGAATTTCCTCAAGTTCAAGGTAACTCTCAGGTGAAAGTGGGATGAAGGGTGTTTCTAAATTGCTCTTTACAAAACACTACAGGGAAGAAGTCTCCAGAAGTATTTAATTATGTTTTCTGGCGAAGTCTGAAAGTTAAGTGCTTTCCAGCACACTTTTTAAAGTATGGGAATGATCTTGTCAGGTTATTTTTGTGGAGGATGCTTTTGGCTCTTGGACAACTTTGTTCCTGATCATCACATGTAATAGCTCTGAAAGGGACTCTTCTTTTGAAGGCAGACTATGTAATAAGTGTAACAGATCATCCTGGAAGCCCTTACTACAGCTGTGCTGCAGAAACATTTGGTTTCTACTCTGCACTTCTCCCTGGGAACTGGGAACTCAGAGCCCAGGCTCAGTAGCACTCATGGTCTAGCAATGCAAGCCTTTCCTCTGACCAGAGACCTTTCAGCTTCCAAACCAACTTAACACCCTGCTGCTGGAGATGTTAAGCCCCATACTGACTTTACACAGCTTCTTGTCCATAGTTCATGAAACTGCTGTGCTTAATGTATGTGAAAGTTGAAGCATTATTAGATTTACTAATGCTTAATCTTCTATTTCTCCTCTTCAATTAGAAGCAGGATGGCTCTAACTGCTACACAAGCTTTCTACCTGCTGGTGAACAACAAAAGCCTGGCCAGTATGTCCTTGACAATGGCTGAAGTGTATAGGGACTACAAAGATGAAGATGGCTTTGTGTACATGACTTATGCTTCCCAGGAAATGTTTGGATGATTTCTACCCACTGCTCCAGGGAAAACTATCCTCAAAACTTAAGGTTGGGTCCATGTGCTGCAGCAAAGCCCTTGGCTATGAATCATGCCTGTGACATGAACCTTGGAGAGGCTCCTTCCAATGCAAGTTCTTGAGCTCTGTGGTGGGGAGTTATGACCCAGAAGCTGGCAGGACCAGCTTGAGGCAGAAATGGTGGTATGCTTTTCCTAGATAATAATTTGGAGATATATTTTTATATTTGAAGACACAACGGGGTTTTTTGGAACTGCACCTCTTTTGCAATATCAACCTTTATGTAGCCAAGTTTTAAGGTGTCCTTAAAGACTAAATCTAAGAGTAAAATAAAGAAGCTTTTAACTATTAAGTTGAATGTCAGTTTTAATCTGGAAAAAGACTGTAAAAGTCTAGAAGATGCTAGAATAATTCTGGGAATTTAGGTGCAATGTCTCCTAAATGTAGTATTGCTTGCACAGACACTGAGTTTTTCAATGGAATAACAGAGCTTGTTGGGTCACATGGGAGCAAACTCTTACCTGTAAATGGTTTATTAACCTAGGTATCTGAACTGCAAGACTAAACAGACTAGTGCTAGAGCAGGGTTCAAATGCAGGGTTAAGTTGTACTATTTGGATAATCTCCTGTCAGCTGCTCCAGAAAACACTGTCTGTGATATAGATAACCACTTGTTTAAACATACAAATATTATTGCCAGTCAGCATAACCTAAATGCAGATAGCACAACTTGCACTGTAGTGTTCAAGAGTCTGTTCTTACTACTGAATTCTGCTAGTCTGATCCCTACATAGACTGTCATCCCTCCCCTACTGTCTTATCCATCCCCTACAGGCACCTGCTTGTCTCCTGAAGGACTTTGGTGAGCCTTCTTTCAAGGATGGACAGAACTATGTCATGTACCTTGTGATTAAGAAGTATATTGGTGTGTCTAGAAAATGTCCAAACTGTCATGTAGTAAGATACAGATTTGTTTCCTAAACATACATCAAAGGAACCCTTGACATGAAGCCTAGTCTGAAGTATAGCTAAAATTTTCCTGGTCTTCTCATACGTGGAATGGATTGAGAAGTTTGGAAGTGTTCTGAATATGGAAGATCAACTTCAAATACCAGGTCATTTGAAAAGCTGTCAGTGTGCAGCAAATTAATTGACCTCTGGCAGCTTCAGTTTAGGATGGTCAAACTGTTTACAAGGATGCAATTCTTCTGTTCAGTACCCAGCTGATTTGCAGAATGATTAAAGTAGGAAATGCTACACTGCAAAGCAAGAAGTGATGACACTACTGAAGTTGTGCATAAGGAAGGAATGTGTGTATAACCTTTTTGCAGTAGTTCTACTGCACTAATTTTCCCCTTGAACTTAAACCTCTCAGCAGATCTAGACTCAAGCCTCTAAACCAGAGGGTTTAGAGGGATACCTGCCTTAGTGAAGGTGGTGTTTGCCAACTCCTGCTTCATGAGCTGAGGAACAAAGAAATCATTGACCTGAGTGACTCAGTGGAAAGGCTAAGGCTATGTCAGTATAGGTTAGAAAAACATGCAGGCTTTGGGATCCCAGAAGCAGTTGCTTGGACAGAGTTCACTTGCCTGTAATGAAAACAGTTTCCATTGCACAAATTGAACTTGAACAGTCCAGTCATTTGTTACCAGTCCTCAGGGAGGCAGAGACACCTGTTTGGCAGGAATATCACACACAGAGCAATGCTGAACAGCTGAGGGAACCTGGGGGTGAGGGGAGTAAAGGGAAGTCTTGCTATGTTTAAACTCTTCTCAGTCTTGAGAGCTGGGCTAATATTTTGCTTCATTAGCTGCTCTGTCTTCCTGTGTTGTGTGTTACTTTGGATGTGTAGAGGAAAGCACTAGAGATTCTTGGCTGGAGCAATTTGATGTCTGACAGCCAACTTTCTTTGGTTTGTAATGTGGTGGCTGAGGTGCCAGTGGTGATCCCTCCAGCCTTTATTGACATGAGGCTATGGTGTGTAACAGGCTGAGTCACAGATCAAGCCAAAAAGTTACCCAAGGAGGTCAGTTGCAGGTAAAGAGCATCATTATAAACCAGTTTAAACTGGCCTGCTGAGCCTAGGGAGAAGTGCTGTGAACTGGGAAAACATCACTGGAGAATAGTAATAGACTTGCTCTGCTATCAGGAATTTCAGCAGATTGGATGAACCATCAAAGATAGTTTTCAAAAAGTCTTAAAATAATAAACAGAAGCTAGATGCTCAAATAATTTTTCCTGCTTGTGGAATTACTTTGGAGTGGCTAAGAGCTTTGGATTCAACCTACTGTCTCTTGAAGTGCAAGAAAAAAGGATTAGAAAAGAAGCAAACAGAAAAACTTTGTTCTGACATAAGCAAGTGAGATAACATCAGCTACATCCAATGTAGCTGACATTTGAAGAGCTAATATTTGCTTGGAGCAATTACCTATTGATTAGACAGGTAAATATATATTTTTTTTATTATTTTTTTTTTTGCAATGAAGGACACCATGCTGTGCTAAGGAAATTTTAGAGTTCTTTCTAGCATACCCCCAATGTAAAATGGGAAGGCAGATATTGCTTGTTTGTAAAAGTATCTTCATTTCCAGATTGTGATATGGACTTCTATTATTTAATATTAAAAAATCCACCAGAGAGGAAGAAAAAACTAAAAAAACAAAACCAAATGCAAAAAAACCCCAACCAACATTCTGAGGATGCTTCTGTGCAAACAGAAGCAAATAAATCCCAGAAGGTGCTTGGTGCTTTAGCTTCATACATGCTCTGTTGAAATAACATGTTAGATTGGGTCAATAGCCCTCAGCTCCTTTGTAAGACCAAGCAGTGTGTCCTATCTTCAAACAGAAAAGAAATTAAACTGAAAGGACCCAATGTAAGTGTGGGTTGAGGGCTGAAAATGCTCTTGCTGTTGAGGTTTTGGGTGGGGTGGATTTTTTGAGTACTGTGTAAAATAGTCCCAACATCCATAGCCAAGTGGAATCATATAGGGAAAAAAAAACCCTTGTTTTTTGTAATTTCACCAAAACAGAAAAAAAATATAATGTTAACCACAGATAGTTCTGGAGTTTTAAAAAGGGAAATACAAATGCAGCTGAAATGAGGCTGCAACCTTGCTACACAAAAATGATGTTTTAATGAAATATACCATTGCTGTAATATGTTTAATGTATGTCTCCACAGCAACTGCTCTGGGAACAGGATTGTTTTATTGTATTTTAAGACCTGAGCAAACATCACTCCTGAGGTGCACACTGTGAGTTGTGTGCACTCTGAATGCTTTTAAAGGCAATTGGAAAAGAGAAAAAGGAAAAAAAAAACCTCACAACCACTCATAGGCTCTTGGGTTTGATCAAAAATAAGTCTTACCAATGCATTTGAATTTCAAATTTTTTTTTCCACCCTGTGCTTGGTAAAACTAGAGATTGAGCTGTCTGTACTTTCCTTTTTTCCCAACATCATTTACAGCTGATGTCCTGTAGCCATCTACAATCACAACTACAAACTGTATACAGTGTTTTATGGAGTGTAAATTATAAATTATGGAGTTTGTGGCTACAAGGTGAACGTGAGAACATCAGTTTGGGCTTTAGCACATAAGTAACAGCAGGGGCTTTCCAAACAGTTTGGATTTAAAAGTGACTTGAATGTTATGTGTGGGTAGAATAAATAAATGAATGGAGAAACTGATCTTCTCACTCAAGTACTGCAGGCAACAAGTCTTGTGAGTTTAGATGGGCTTTTTATTGTTTTCCTATACTAACTGCTTCCAGATGGTGATAGATTCAGGGTAAAAATACTTAAGTACTGTTAAACACACTAAGTGACAGATTGTATCCTCCTCTTCAAATATATATATTTTTTTTTATGTAAGATACAGTAAATTAAGAAGAGCTAATGAAGTAAGACAGACTATAACCATCATCAAATTGCACTGCTATATTTGCCTTTCAAGAAAGCCTCTATAAAAGCTATGGGGAAGGCTGAACCAGGAGAGAAACTGCTTTTAAAATGCTGATTTTTAACTTATAGACTATGAAGTGAAGCAGGAGAAATGATGGCTTTCTATGGAAAATGTCCAAGGGAACTCTAAAAGGTAACAAAAAAATAAAATTATATATATATTGCAGTGTGGCACACACACTTGCCTTAAGGATCACCATTCCAGAAAGATTTCTAGCCAGCTCTTTAATTTTAAAATATCCCACTCTTTTCATGCAGTTTTGAATTGCCTTGTCAAATTTTACCAAAAGAAAAAAATAATTCTGCTTATAGGTACGTACTTACTCCTTTAGCTTTCTAAGGTGTTTTGTTCCCACTTTTTTTCTCTGACGTTTTTAGGTTGCTTTTTAAGAGAAGATCTTCATTATCTCGTTCCTATGAAGTCCACAACATTCAAAGGCAGTTAGCTGTGGCAGCATGGTCCAGCTGGCTTTGGAAGAACATAGAGCAAGAACTGATGCCAAAGTTTGAAAGCTTGCACTGTCCCTTCCCCTGCAGTGGCAGAGCCTCAGGAGGGAGGGAGTGTGCTCTACTGGGTGCACATGGAGTTCCCAGAGCTGGCAGGGACTGAGGAGGGGTTGTTCAGGCCACTCAACATTTAAATCATGTCCTGTGAAGGGCCTTTCTGAAGCTGTTTATGATTTGTGTTGCAGGGTGGACTTGGCTGATGGTATTTATGCAAATGCTCCAACACCCTGGCTTCATTCTTTTTCTGTGTATAACAGTCTGGATCTTAATGAGACCTGCAGCCCAAACCTGTTATATGTCAAGGTGAGAAGGTTATTCAGTGTGATCTGTGAGATGATGCAAAAAGAACCAGGTTCAACTGCTAAGACATCTCTGGTAGACCTAAAGCTTATTTTGTGTTCTAGAGAACAGAGCCAAGGCTTTGCAGTCTGTCAGATGGATCTGCAGGGAAATCTTTAGGTCATCTAACCAGTGGTTGAGGAGAGGGGAGGGGGCCAGGGGGCTAAGCATGTGTACTGCTGCTTTCACCCAAAAAAGCTGCAGCCATGTGTTCTTTGCAAACTTGAGACTGCCTGGAAAGCCTGAGCCTCAGTGTGACCTCACTAAGGCAATTAGTACATTGATTAATCACAAAGAGAAGTCCTAAGAAGGAAAACAGGCACACATGATCACAGGAGGGTGGATATAGCCCTTTTCCTGAATAAAAAGCAATCTCTCAATTGGAAAAAAATCACACAAGAGGGTGCTAAAAAGAAGAGATGGTAAGTAAGGAAATTCTATTTTTGGTGCTGGCACTGCTTCATAAGGCAGCTTGGCCCTTACTCAGAAAACTTTACAACTTAAAGAGTATGGTCTCTGGCCCTCCTCCCCTCAAATGCTGCATCTGTGGTGAAAAATTCCAAGGCAGATAGTGATGTGAGATGCATATTTGAATGCTGACTGGCTGAGGAAGAGTAAATCATTTTCCAGCAGCTTGATGCATTAGTCATCAACAAAGTAAGAGGCATCAAGAGGAAAAAAACATGCTGTGCTCCAGGTGAGGGCAGGAACACCAGCTTAGCACAGACACACTTGTGCTGTCTAGACTGTTAGGGCAGCACAAGCATTTCAGGGGTTATGAAGATAATTTTGCCATTCCAAACTGTATTATCTGTGTTATAAACCTGTCAAAACAGTCAAGAGAAGCCTCAGGAGAAAAACTGCATTTTCCTAGGAGGCAGCTGGATTTGGTTTAACTCTCAGCTCTTCCAAGCCATCCTTATGCTCACTGACTTTTGTTTCCATTTTTTTTTATTATTTTGGAAAGTGACCAGGCCTTATGTGTTTGCAGAACCTGGGTACAGCTTCCAAGATTTATGAAAAAAAATATAAATAATATGCCCTTAGCTGCCATGTAACAACATTGTATTGTATGAGAATTCACAGCTGATCTGTTCTTGTAATTCAGCTGATGTTGGAGCCACAAAATTTGGCTATTCCTTGGTCTTTCTCAGGCTTCTAACCCTCTGTCACTTGTATTTTCTGACCCTTCAACTAGGCCCATGAGTACTGTTTGTGCTATTTATGTAGTTAAAGTTAATGCAACACTAAGTGTGCAACACAACCTTAAAAACTGTCTGAGATTATTAATTTTTTTAGTAATGTTAGATTATGCAAACACTAAAAATAAGTGCTTCAAAGTTATTCTTGGTCTAGTTCTGTGATACTAGAGGAAATAAATCAGATAATTAACAAAAAAACAGCTATGTCAGGCCAGGATTCGAGGCTGAAAAAGATCAGAGAGCTCAAAGCATGTCTATCCAATTAATGAATCTGGTCCAGTTTCTGTTTTACTAATTTTAAACAGAAGAGTTGAACAGCAAAGTCAACAAATCCTGATGCTTTGTGGAATTTGAAGCAAACATGCTAAATTTAATAAGCCTAGCATCTTGTATCATAGCTGCTACTATAGCTGAATACTTACATCTACCAGTGAAGAATTAGGGATACTTTTATTTATACACATTTTCTCATTTCTGTCATATTCTCAGCAGTGTTCAGCACCAGTTTTGGCTCCAGATAAATGGCTGAAGATCTATTTATTTAATTTTGGTTAGTAAGTGTGGGCCAAACAATTTTTTATAAAGACCTATATTTACAACATTTTGGAAATAGATGTTTTCTTTATATCTAACTCCTTGACTGTTTTGTACCAGAAGTCACTATTGCTTTGAAAGAGAGCACAAAGGAAATTTATATTTGCTGGAGATCTTTCTCCTGACTAAAATTTTAATAATCTCCTTGACATCATGAAACTTTACAAATGTTTAATCAATGTCAGCTCTTGCCTTTTTCTTCTTGAAGCTGTTTGCTTCACATCTGGGTTTAATCTCTAGTTAAACAATTCAGAATTTATGGGGTTTACCACAAAAATTGAGAAGTTTCTCCTCTTATCTCCTTGTCCACAAAGTATTTGCTAATAGAGTTGGTGCTCATCTAACACCCTTATTCCTTATGCCTTCTAAATAAATAAGACAAATCTAAATGGAAAAAAAATATATATGATAGCTAGTCCTCAGGGTCTTGTGAATTTTGCAATAAGAATCATAAAAAATGTTGGCATAGATTTTTACAGGAAGAGTGAAGAGAGCTCTCATCACTGCCTGGGCACTATTCAAGAAGGATAAATGCAGAACACATTTGGACAGGAATAATCAGCTGTGCAAATACAGTTGGAAAGCAAGTGGCTGGTGGCATTTCTTCTTGAAAGAATCCATGAGCTATACTGAACCACAAGCTAAGTATGAGTCAATACTATCATGCTGTTGTGAAAAAAGCAAACTCCACACTGGGATTTTTAAACATGAGTAGAGCCTGCAAGAAAAAAAAAGTGGTTTAGAAAAGACCACCGAATTAGTCTGGTTATCTCATAGATACTGTCATTGAGAAAATAAAAATGGAATATTGTAGGGAAACTTTCACTCTGAACAAGTGGAGCCAGAAAAAAAAACCAACCCCAAACCTTTGAAACAGCTTCTCTTTTGAAGTTCCAGTCTATCATTTTCAGATATAAACTCTCTTAAACTACATCTGTAATTCCTCGCATACCTTAACATCCATTTTGTTTCTACCTACAGATTTCTCCCAATAATATTCTTGCTACTGTCAAGCACATCTCTCTCCCTGATGGCACTAAATTCCTTAAGAAGGGTGAAGCACACAAAAAATTGGAGCAGGTAGAGTGGGAACAAACACAAATCTCACCTGCTCTGACTTTCAACCTAAGCCCCAGCAATGAATCAGCACAATACACCCCTGTGCCTCTGAGTCCTGCATCTCACCTGCTCTCACACACCTCAGTGCTCCTTCAGCTCTTTTCTGAACCTTTTGGACAACTCTCAGCTGTCTCTGCCTGCCTCAGCAGAGAAACTTTGCCCTACTTACAAAGCAAAATGGTTTCATGGTAGAAAAAGATGAGTTTTAGCCTAAAAGCAGCACGTACTTTTCAGCCCTGTATTTTTTCAACTGGTCTGTAAACAGAAAAATTGGGGGGATTAACATTTGCTTTGGTTTGCCCTCTATGAGACATCTCATCTCACTACACTGTATTAGCAACAGCTGCTATTCCTGGCCTTACTCCACTCTCAAAATGTTTTCTGTCTTGAACCGTATGTTTCACATATAGCTATTAAAAAGTTTCACTAGCTAAGTTTGTCGAGATGAATCATTCCTCCCACAAAGGTGTCGTGGGATATTCAGCAGAGTAATAAGAACATTAACTTGGTTAAATAGCATAAATAAAATCACACACGTCAGTGATGTGGTGCTGGGATAGAAAAAATGACTCAAAAGAAATCATAACTGATGTGGAATGAGCTTTACCAGCCTAGATTACTTAAGAGGCAGGGAAGACATATCTTTATAATAGAATTAGGCTGGGTTTGTGCATATTAATTATGGAGACAGTGTCAAACACATCTATGAATTTAATTGCTGATGTCTACAAGATTTTCAACTACTGTGGTTTCTCTTCCTCCTCCAACGCTAATTTTGCTGGCATAGAGGGGACTAACCATAAACAACTTTATCTCAGCCCCTCACTCAAGGTAGCTCTCTGGTTTTCCTTAAGATATCTTATTTTTAAATGTCATCTACAAAGGATTTTAAAATGTCTCAGGTGCAGCTGAGGAAGGAAGGAAGCTTTTATGCACCCTTTGGCAGTATCAACTTGGATAGACTTTTATTTTCATGTCTACTATTTATTTTTGTTCTCACCACAGCCTACTTAATATGAAACATGTAAGCTTCATGCACTTTTGCACTCTTGGACACTCCTGTTTTCTTGTCAAAGCACTGATGTGGTTCCTTGATATTGGTTTTCAGGCAGATAATGCTCTTTAGTCTTATTCAAACTGTTGCTCTGTGCATACTAGAGGTAGGACATGGAAAGCAGCAGGAAAAAGGCAGTGGGCTACTTGAGCAGAAAAGAAAATACCAATATTTTCCAGTACAGTGCAGCCATCTGCTTGATTATAGCAACTGTGACCTAGGATACCTTCTTAGGGAGTGTAGGGAGTTAGAACAAAGGCTAATCTAGATTTCTGGATTAATAAAACTAGATATTCACATTCTGGTCAAGCTGAGGCAAAAGGTCCTTCTCTAGATCTCTTTTATATGTCATGAGTGCTAGATAACTCTGCTAGAATGCACTGGCTTGAGCATATATCTGCTGTTATCCAAGAGATTTCACCTTTCCTGAACATTTTTTTAAACACCCAGCTTTAATGCTACTTGTTTAAAACCAATTTTTTTTTTGCATAAAAAAAAAATAAATCTATTTCTGGCTGAAAACAAATCTACCAGATATAACCATTTTGGAGCAAAATTGGTCCCCTTTCAGGGGGCCACATGCATGAAACCAAAATACACACCCCAATAATCATTCTTACCATGCTTACCACACTTTGTGAGCCAAAATCCAAAACCTCCTAGCAAACCTGATGGGTAGAGCTAAAGGAGGTTTGAATGACATTCAGAATCCCCAGGTGCAAGTGCTCAGGACCCAAGCCAACCTCTGGATTAGAGAACAGCTGGACACTTCAACTGATGCCTGGTTTCCCACAGTCCTGAAGTCCAAATATTTAATCTTTCCTGAAAAAAACCAAAACAAACCAAAAAGGTGGTTTTTTCAGAAGAGGTCTAGGATAAGTAATTAATTCTGCAGCAGAACTGCACTAGGCTTCTCAATGCACAATGTCACATCTATTTTTGGAAAAGCAGAAATGGAGCAAATTAAGTGATCTCACTGGCTAGTAATTTCTTTGGACTAGTTTATTACATATATGAGGATATTCTGCATTATACCACTTCAGAAAGTCATCTTTGTCTTCTTTTAAATTAACTTAAATTTCTTGATGTTCAAACTTCAGTATGTGCGACATCAATGGTATTAGAACAACTTAAAAAAAAAAAAAAAAAGGAAAAATCAGTTTCCTCAAACATAGAAAGATTCAGAACATCTGTCTTGAAAGTCTCTAAAGCCACAAATAAATTCCGGAGATATTAATAGGATAGGAATAGAAAGAGACCTAGATTTTACACAGAATTAACAACTATGGGAACAAAATTCATGCTTGTGTTCAGTAGGCTAGACAAAGACAAAATTCAGTAAAAGATTGGGATTGAACCATTACCACTTTGAGAGTTTTTTTTCAGTCTGGCAAGACAAAAAACAAATTAAAGTGCTGCTACTTAGAATGTTGACACTAATTATGTTTGGCTTCAACTCAGTTGCATTCAGCAACTAGCATCCTATCATCCCAAGTGGGAATGACCTCTTGCAGACATTTGTTTAATAGAAACTCTTCAAGAGATCCTTGAGAGATTATTATTTTCAGAGTGGGCCACAACTTGTGCTACACATCTTTGCCAAATAGTGGAGTTTAATTTTTCAAGTCAGAGAACTTGACTAAGCCCTACACCAACATATTCAAAG